>PISX010005671.1:0-105186 GCA_004024625.1 Mellivora capensis | reverse complement strand
AGAATTCAGTGCTGGCAAGAGAAATCTTTCTAGTTATTTTAAGCAATTTAAAATCACCTGCTTAATTACAAAGCTGTCATCATCAAGACAGTATGGTACTGGCACAAAAACAGACACATAGATCAATGGAACAGAATAGAGAGCCCAGAAATAGACCCTCAACTCTATGGTCAACTAATCTTCGATAAAGCAGGAAAGATGTCCAATGGAAAAAAGGCAGCCTCTTCAATAAATGGTGTTGGGAAAATTGGACAGCCACATGCAGAAAAATGAAATTGGACCATTTCCTTATACCACACATGAAAACAGAATAAAATGGATGAAGGACCTCGATGTGAGAAAGGAATCCATCAAAATCCTTGAGGAGAACGCAGGCAGCAACCTCTTCGACCTCAGCCACAGCAACGTCTTCCTAGGAACATCGCCAAAGGCAAGGGAAGCAAGGGCCAAAATGAACTATTGGGATTTCATCAAGATCAAAAGCTTTTGCACAGCAAAGGAAACAGTTAATGGGAGAAGATATTTGCAAATGACATATCAGATAAAGGGCTAGTGTCCAAAATCTATAAAGAACTTATCAAACTCAACACCCAAAGAACAAATAATCCAATCAAGAAATGGGCAGAAGACATGAACAGACATTTCTGCAAAGAAGACATCCAGATGGCCAACAGACACATGAAAAAGTGCTCCACATCACTCAGCATCAGGGAAATACAAAGCAAAACCACAATGAGATATCACCTCACACCAGTCAGAATGGCTAAAATTAACAAGTCAGGAAATGACAGATGCTGGCGAGGATGCGGTTCTAGAAAGGGGAACCCTCCTACACTGTTGGTGGGAATGTAAGCTGGTGCAACTGCTCTGGAAAACAGCGTGGAGGCTCCTCAAAAAGTTGAAAATAGAACTACCTTATGACCCAACAATTGCACCACTGGGTATTTACCCTAAGGATACAAACGTAGTGATCCAAAGGGGCACGTGCACCCTAATGTTTATAGCAGCAATGTCTACAATACAAACAATGGAAAGAACCTAGATGTCCATCAACAGATGAATGGATAGAGTAGATGTGGTATATATATATACAATGGAATACTATGCAGCCATCAGAAGAAATGAAATCTTGCCATTTGCAATGATGTGAATGGAACTAGAGGGTATCATGCTTAGTGAAATAAGTCAATCGGAGAAAGACAACTATCATATGATGTCCCTGATATGAGGAAGTGGAGATGTAACATGGAGGGTTTGGGGAGGTAGGAAAAGAAGAAAAGAAACAAGATGGGATTGGGAGGGAGACAAACCATAAGTGACTCTTAATCTCACAAAACAAACTTAGGGTGGCTGGGGGGAGGGGGATCGGGAGAGGGGGGTGGGGTAATGGACATTGGGGAGGGTATGTGCTATGGTGAGTGCTGTGAAGTGTGTAAACCTGGAGATTCACAGACTTGTACCCCTGGGGATAAAAATACATTATATGTTTATAAAAAAATTAAAAATTAAAAAAAAAGAAAAGAAACCAGAAGAAGTACAGTTTATATCTGAAGCAAGAGAGCATGGACAGTCACAGAGTTATTGGGCAACTGGGCAATTCCAGTAGGAAAGTTTTTAACTCTTTGCCTGGGAAATCTGTTCCATATTTCCATCAAATAAAAATTATTTTGGGAAAAATAAAATAAAACAAAACAAAAAACAAAACAAAACAAAACAAAAATCACCTGCTTAAAATACCTTTGGAAGGACTAAAGGGTGGGTCTCCAGGAATGACTCTCAAAACAATACAAAAATAACCTGCCAAGGAACTTGGAAGTTGCAGTTAAGAGTCATAAACCCCAAAATATGGAGCATTAAGTTGACCCAGAAATCAGAAGCTTGAGTCAAGAAGAAATTGCCATAATTGATTTTTGATCATCAGAAGCAGGAGAATGGACACTGGAATACTGCTAAAGAAAAAGTATAATATTTATATGACATAGCTGGCTAAGAGAGAGTTTTTTTAAAAAAGATTTATTTATTTATTTCAGAGGGACAGGGAGTCACAGGAAGAGAGAGAGAGAGAGATTCAAGCAGACTCCATGTTGAGTGCAGACCCTGAGACCATGACCTGAGCTGAAATCAAGAGGTGGACGCTTAACCAAGTTTGTCACCCAGGCACCTCAAGAGATAATGTTTTAAAAGATACAGGAAAATGATTTCTGCTTCACTTCCACTTTCCAAATGTTGCACAAGTGCATCTAATTAAAGGAATCTAATTTGCATCCACTTGTGAGGTAATTAGTGAAAAGAAGATTTCATTTTTTCATTCTAATTAGAAAGAGAGTAGAACAGAGATCGAAAAAGCCAACATATCATGCCCATCATAATCCACCACTTTGGTTATCTTGCATCTGCATCCCTGAACTCCTTTCTAGCCATAGCTAAACTTCTGACCAGCAGCTACTAAAAATACATGCATATCCAACATAATGCAATCACCATTTGTACAAATAAATGAACAATGCGCAACAAATACAATGTATTCACCTTCTCTCCTAAAGGGGAAACCTAACATCCTACCATTCGTTACACCTGTCACTAGGTCATTCTCACTCTTCTTCCAGTTTAGTTAATTCTATTTTGACACTAGGTAATTTTTAAGTTAAATTATTTATTTAAATACCACTATAACAATTTACCTGAAAAATAGGGGGAAGGCAGAAGAGAGAAGATAATACTGGCTAATTTATATTCATATATTAAATATATCCCATAGATATTAAACATTCACATATATCATACACATTAAACAGAGTAAGAAAAACTATGAGCCAGTATTGATGAAATTATAGTTACATTAAAAAAATTCTTTTCTTCACTATCTGTTTCCTGTTCCCTTTGCCTTTTGCCAACATTTGAACTGGCCAAGTTTCTTTACTTGGTGAAGACAGCCAAACTAGCATTCCTTCATAATCCTGCATGCAAAATGTTGTCATAGTCTATCATGAACTTATACTATTGACTCTGGAACTAGTGGTAAGTACCCAGAAGATTTCCCTCCCTTTCCTCATTGTTTTGCAGCTAGACTATTTCCTCTTGGGTAAGAGTAAGTTCACACAATATAGTAACATACTTCTTCCCCCTCCCTATGGTTGAGTAATGTGAAGGACCCC
Source organism: Mellivora capensis (assembly GCA_004024625.1). NCBI lineage: Eukaryota > Metazoa > Chordata > Mammalia > Carnivora > Mustelidae > Mellivora > Mellivora capensis. The sequence continues at coordinate 102,031 of PISX010005671.1, read as the reverse complement.
AAAGGACTAGATGATAGTCTCAACTCCCACTTCATTAGAAATCATATTGTGTATTCTTGGGAAAGCATTCCTTCCTTGGTAACTTGTACTGTGAAATGAGCAGAACCCAAAGTAATGAGGATAGTGTAACAGAGACTGCTAATCATCTACCAAATCTGTTGTCTTCTGGCTAGCTTGGAGATGCCCTTATTCTCAGACATTACTATATGGTCAAGTTATTACCAATAAAACGTGAGTAGGAGTTAGAAGTGCTATATGCAAGTCTGGGAGTTAAGACATTGCACATGTCCTTTCCAAATTTTCTTCCTTCTCTCTACTCTTTTTTTTAAAGTTTTTGTTTAAATTCCAGTTAGTTAATAGTGTAATATTAGTTTCAGCTCTCTACTTTTTGACCACAGTTCAACCATACAGATAAATAAAAATGTCTTTGTATGTGTAAAGCAGAATGACTCTAGGCCCCAAATTATAGCATAGAGCAGAACTTTTCTAAAGACCTGGACCATTCATATTGAAATTATTACATGAACAAGAAATAAACCTCTTTGTTTTAGAAGTCCTTTTATTCTTGGCTCTATTTGTTAAAGCAATCTTGTTTTACTCAATTTTACATAAGCATAGAGCAAACATTTTGCAGCTGGCTTACTAAATAACTGTAGTATGAAGTGGTAGAAGGACAAAATTATGTCAGTGAATAAAAAGATTAACCAAAGTAATGATACAAATTTGCACTTGTGCCTTTTCCAGGTAAAACTAAACTCTGTTCTCTGATTAGTTGGATAGAAAAAAAAAAAAGGTTCACGAGATTGATAACCACAATCAGGGTAAGGGGAGAGACTTGGCAAGAGTAAGCACCTAGACATAAAATGTTTGCATATGAAATGTATATGCATATGCATATGAAAATACATATACATACAAATACATTTCTCAGCTTAACCAGGGCTCAGAAAGCCTAAGTTTTAACTCAACCTCCAACCTCAGCAGCCTGAAACCCCAAAGTATTTACCTGATGTGCTCTGTATCATTGGCACCTAGTGTCTGTGCCTAGTTACTTATTGAACCACCAGTATCACAATGTCCCCATGTTATTTTATAAAAGCTAGAAACAACTCATTCATTAAAAGGTATTTTTAAAGCTACCACAAAGTGTCAGGAGCTAGTCTAGGCACAGGGAATTTAAATTGAACTAAATAATCCCAAACTTCCCCACAATTACCTTAAATTATAAGGGGAACACATAAATTGGTAAAATATACATTATGTCAGATGGTGACCATTGCTATGGGAATAAATAAAACAGGGAAGGAAGTAGGGAGTCGAAGGGGGAAGGGATAGGAGATTGGGTGGTTGCAATAATAATATCAAGGAAGATTTCTGAGGAGTTGATAGTGAAACAAAACCTGAAGGAGATGAAAGACTACAAGTAATTTCGATATTGGTGGGGGGGAGTGTTCCCTGCGGAGGGAAGAGCTATGCAAAGAGACTCTGAGGCAGGAGCAAGCTTGCACATTAGAGAAACAGCAAGGGGACCAATGTGTTGCAGCAGAGTGAGTGGGAAGATAGTTTAAAACAATGTCAAGGAAAATCGTCTCTGGGGTTGGGGCAACAGTTAAGGATGCAGAATGTACAGAGCTTTTTGGAAATGCTAAGTTCCATGCTTAAGTGAGAACTTTGGCTTCTTCTCCAAGTATGAAGCCACAAGCAAAGGAGGTTTTGAACAGAGGAATGACTTAAACCTACTCAAATTTCAGAAGGCTCACGTTGTTCTATTAAGAATAGATGGAAAGAGGCAAGGTTGAAAGCAGGGAGACCAGAAAGAAGGCCACTGTAAGAATCCAGGCAAGAAATGATGATAGCCTGCACCACCTGTTGTGGTGTGGGTCACAGGGGCGGTCATATTCTACCTGTAATTGGCAAGATGAACCAATAGACCTGTTGAGTGACTGGACATGGACTATGGGGAAAAGAGACAGATCGAAGATGAACTTTAAGTTTTTGGTTTGATCCTCTAGAAATACGCAGATTCAATCCACAGTGTCAAGAAAAATTGTGAAGGGCTTTGAAACAGGGGGAAAAATTTACAAGATTAATGAGTGTTCTGTCTAACACACTCATTCAGGTCATTTCCGCCTTCCATTGTCTTTCAGATGCTTTACAGCGATGCAAATTATAGAAAACTGATAATAATGTAAGTTATTCTTGTCCATGAAAAGCACACTGATTGCGTATAGTAGAACACAGTTGACTATTTTCTGTAGAAAGACTTGTTTTGCATGTATTTGTAAATTCATTTCAGAATTTCTCATTCCCTATATATGTCTTTGCTCTTTGAATGTGTTTTTAAACCAGTTGTAACATCTTACTTATTTCCCTCATAAATTAAGGGGTTAAATAAAATCTTTGACATGAGTTCATTTTATATCTCTGTGCATTTTATATCATTGACAATTTTCTTTTAACGACTGATATGGGAAAGACTGAGGAAAAAGATATTTGGGGTATATTAAGTTTGAGATGCCTATGTAAATGAAAATAATAAGTAATATAGTTTCCATAACCATGTCTGCCAACCAGGAAGAGATATGAGATCAGATAAAAGCACCACGGGATTGAATGAAGATAAAAAAGAAAATGTTTCAAGGATTAAAACTTGCCACACTTCCTGGAAAGAGGGAAAGAAAGGAAGGAGCAACAAAGGAGACAGAAGGGGCAGCTACAAGGAGAGGAGGAAGTCCAGGGGACAGTGGTATCCTAGGAGCCAAGGGAAAACAGGATTTTAGGAGAAGGCAGTTATCTGCAGTGTTAAATTCCCTTGACCTGTCCGATGAGAGGAAGGCTGAGATTTACCCGTGGAGATTTATCAATGTGGGAGTCACTGACAGCCAACACTAGAGCAGTTTTGATGGTACAGTATGAGCAATAGTCAGAATGGAGTTTGAGAAGAAAATGGAATGGGAGAAAATGGGGAAAATAAGTACAAAAACCCTGTCAAATAGTTTTGCTGAGAAGAGAAGAAGAAAAAATGGTCCTAGAGAAGGTTTTTTTTTTTTTTTTCTTTTAAGATGGGAGAAATTTCAGCAAGCTTGTGTTTCTGAGAATGATGTGGCGAGAAGAAACTGATGATACAGACAAGAGAGGGGACAATTGCTGTATCCATGCCCCTGAATAGGTAGGAAGAGATGGAAACTATGCATGAATGGAGAGCACAGGCTTTAAATAGGAACAAAGAAGTGATAACAAGAAGGAAGACAGAATAAATGGACCCAGATGCAGGAAGGTAGGTGGAAGTGGGGGTACGTGATTCTGGAAGATTTGTTCTTTTAATCCGATTTTCTCAGTCAAATAAGAAGCAAGGTCACAGTTGAAAGTGGGGATTGGGAAATGAAAAATTGAAGACTTGGAGACAGAAGATATGAACTAGTAAATCTTTCAGGAGAATGGAAAAATACATGGAATAAGAAATGTGGAAGGCAACCTACTGGCAGAGCAGAAGGAAGAAAAGAGCAAGCATTGATTGAGCCACTAGGTCAGACTTGGATCAACTTCCTAAGAATCTTTTTCTTGAGTCTAATGTCATATTAAAAAAAAAGATTTATTTTTTATTTTAGAGAAAGTGTGGGGGGACAGGCAGAGGGGAAGAATCTCAAGTGGACTCCCCACTGAGCGTGGAGCCTGACTTCAGGACCCTGAGATCATGACCTGAGCCAAAACCACTCAACACACTGAGCCACTCGATGTCTTATATTGTTAAAGCCATTTATCTGAGTATTCAGTTATTTGCAGCTGGATACATTTTAATGACTATTCCTAAATTCCAAAATGATAACCAACATTTTAAAAATTGACATTATAATACACACAGTATGGGGCTGTATAAAAGGAAGATGCAATTCCTCTTTTCTTCAAAAATAAGATATGCAAATTAAAAATGTTACTAAGATTCCACTTTGGGTACTTACCCAAAAAGTTGAAAGAAGGGTCTTAAGATATATTTGTATACCCATGACTATAGCATTATTCACAAATTTTAGCCCAAGTGGAAGCAAACAAAATGCTACTGACAGGCGAATAGATAAGCAAAATGTGATATATACACACAATGGAATAGTATTCAGCTTTAAAAAGGAAGAATATTCTGACACATGCTACAATGTGGATGAACCTTGAGACCATTACAGTAAGTGGAATAAGACAAATGCTGTAGGATTCCACTTATACTAGATATGTAGAGCAGTCAGAATCATGGAAACAAAGTAGAATGGTTGTTGCCAGGGGTTGGGGAGAGGGAGAAATGGGGAGTTGCTTAATGGGTATAGAGTTTCAGTTTCATAAGATGAAAAAGTTCTGAAGATTGGTTGCACAACAATGTGAATATGCTTACCATTGTTGAATTGTCTATTTAAACAAGGCAAAGATGGTAAGTTTTATGTCATGTGTATCTTACCATAATAAAAAATAAAAATGAAAAATAATACTGAAAAGAAAGGTAAGGATAGCTCACTAATAAAGCCATAAAGCTTATTGAGACACATAGTATCCGTGAAAATAAAATGCAATATAACAAGATTCCTTTTGTCACCACAAGATTTCAGCAGTTTTTTTAATTGTTCAATTGTGTGAAATAATTGGACTACTACAAAAAGCAAGTAGAACTATGAATAAGTCAACCAGAAAGCACTTGCCTGCAAGTTGTGCCACTGACACAAGGAAGGTTTTTGTTTTTGTTTTTTATAAATATGTCACATTTGTATAACATACAAATTAATTTTTGAAAAACAGAATTATTTAGGAAAAAATATGGAGAGAAAGCAGAGTTGTAAAATTTTTATCCATTAGGAATCTTCTGGGTTCTGTACTCAACAGCATGTCCATTAGAATACACTAATTTTTACTTCATAAATGGAGCTGATTAAAATTTGTTGAACACCTATTACATGCTAAATTTTTCACATGTAGTATTATTCCTAATTCTGGAAACAGCTTTCATAGCATATATTATCATCTCTATTTAGGGATGAAGAAACCGAGGCTCAGTAAGTTTTTGTGGCATATCCTAGAACACACAGTAAGTATGTGAGAGTCCAGGGTTCAACTTAGTGTTGTCTGATTCCAAAATCTATACTTTATCTACTATGCCATTCTCAATGCTCATTATCAAAGTCTGATCACAGGGAATAAGGAGTCTGGATTTATATTCCCACCCAGTGGCAAAAAGTCAATATCTCTCTTGCCCATGCTGGATAGGTTTCCACAGAGACCTGCTAATATAGGAGATTGAAATAAGATGCAGAGTTTCATGGCATAATACCCAACATGTCCTGGACACACTGAAAGTGACTCATTAGACCAAAAACCAAGTAATCAACTTTAACAACAACAACAACAAAAAATCAATAGACACCAACACCAGATGACACTGATGTTGGAATTACCTCACAAGCATTTTAAAGTAGCCATCATAAAAATGCTTCAAAGAGCAATTATAAATACCCTTGAAACAAATAAAAACCCAGAAGAACACAAGACAGAAGGCATAAAGAAGAACCTAATGGAAGTTTTATAACTGAAAAATACAATAACCAAAATAAAAATCTCACTAGATGGACATAATAGAAGAAGGGAAATATCAGAGGAAAGGAGCAATGAATCTGAAGATGGAACAATAGAGAATTTATCCCATCTGAACGACAGGCTGGAGGAAGGAAGGAAGGGAGAGAGGGAGGGAAGTTAGCGGGAAGGAAAGAAGGAAGGAAGGAAGGGAGGAAAACTGCAACCCAAGATGTAATTTGACACCACACAAACTTTTTGATATTTGAGATCATGTCTTACAGAGCCTCATTATAAAATATCTATTCTAAGGTATCTATTTTACGACTGTTGCAATTAATTTGTTTGAAGACAACTTTTCTAGTCTCGTGAAGATATGATTGCTCTATGGCAGAGATAACATAACATAATCAAAATGATTACGAAGAGAAACAGAATGTTTAAGCTTAAAAACACTTTTAAGAAATGTGTAAAAACAGTTTATAAATTGTACTGTGTGAGGAACGCAAGCTGTTCATATTTTAGTCCAACCCCTTTACTCTGTACACGATGCATGTGAGGACAAAAGAAAATATGGTACTGCCTTAAGGTGAACACCTAATTAATGACAGCCTTGGCACTGGATCCCAGGTCCAACGTCAACTAGTCAATAAACAAGTTACTAAAATAAATTTAGAAAGCGAACCTTATCGATATGAAAAGAGATATGATTTTTAGTACCACTGTTCATTGGAAGTCATATTCAAGAATTCATGAGAGGTTAATTTTTTAAAAGTCTACAGCATTGTGAAAGATTTCAAAGATCTCTAAGAACCTCATAATCATGGTACCTTGCTGCTGAGCAAAATACAAAGGAATCAAGAGCAAAACTTTTCTCGCATTTTCTCACGTATCAGCTGATGGTAGTTACAGAGTCAGTGGGGATACGAGCTAGCCTAACACAGTGCTAGCTGCTCTCCATGGATACTTTCCTCCTTCATCAAGGAAAACAGGCCTTTATAGAAATGGGAGATCAAGGGGGAAAACAATGGGCTGCTTCAGGACCCCAGATCAGAAGTGACTGATAAGAAAAATAGACCTCTTGCATGGGTAGGGCAGGGTATCTCTTTCTGTCTCCACACAAAGCAGAAGAAACAATTTCACAAGTTCAACAACTGGGGTTCAGATTTTAATTCAACTGCGTTTTCCACTGGTAGATAAATGAAAACACATCAAACCTCTTCTGTGTCATTGCTGGGAAGCTGAGTTTCACGGTTACACCCGTGCAAAACCAGTCAGGACTATTCTGTAAGGGAGCTCCTCAAGGAAGGCCTGTATAAGGAAACAGCAAATCGTAACTGGCAAGGGCATTGCCCTAAGCATCTGTACGGGTCACGCTACTCAGAACGCTGGCAAGCACCGAAACGCCGAAGTTTGTGAGTTTCAGGCCTGGGCGCCCTATTTCGTCCTCCCCACCCCCCCACCCCATTCGAGAGGCCGTGGTATGCTGGCCTGGATTAAACCGAACAGGAATCTGTTTATCCCCGCTTTAAACACCAATCAAAAGCACCGTTCCTCTCTTGAAGGTGCAGAAATGCAAAGCGAGCTCCTGGCTCCTTTTCTCTCTCTTGGTGGCATTTGAAAGTGTAAAGCTTTGAATACCAATTGCTTGAACTGGACATATGTGAATCTCTTCTAATCCTACTAATCCTGTCCCCAAGTGCTTCTTTGTATGTGGAGGCAGCCCACATAGATCTAAGTGAAAGTGGCCATAATCCTGGAAATGTGGAAAAATGTCCCAGTGTGAGAGAGGCAGAGGGACCTGCTGAAGAAACTATTGTGTAGTTCAAGGAAAAGAGAAAATACGAAGGAGCCCTCTCACCTTTTCTGAGCTCCTGGGAGGAGAGCAAACCCCCCGGCGGGGGTCCTCCCTTGCAAACAGCTTCGGTAGGCCGGAGCCAACTCACAGAACCGAGACTCACCAAAGGCTGAGAAATTTACCCCGCGGCCGCTTTCAGGGGCTTGAACCCAGCAGGCCAGGCCGCCGCGACGTGCGGCCTTCATTATGCCCCCGAGTTTCCTTTACAACGGAGGGGGGAGGGGCGGAACCCTCTGTTGAAAACCCAAGAAATAAAATAAGCCGGCAGACGCAACCTTGTCAAAACTCTTCACACAGAAGCAGGAGACAGACGGCAGTTTTCTAAATTACTCTTTGCCCAGAAGACAACTCCGCCTGGGTCCTGCCTGCAATTGTCAGTAAGGAGGCACCGGCAGCTTTTGAACTTTCTAAAGGAATAGTGGCCGCTTTCCCATCCTCGCGAAGAATGCGTGAATCCACCCGTTCACAAATAATAACTTGTGTAAACAGACTGTGTTCACGTTTGTGGCATATTTACTTACTGATTTTTGCATCCAGTTGTCTGGGCAGAGGGTTGATTACACACAAGTGTTGCTTTTTTTTTTTTTTAAAGAATTGTAATTTTCGGTTGTACAAATCTGATAATAATATAGATAATAGATAATATAGATATTGCCATTTCCACTTGAAGGAAAAGGTATTATAATTATATGAAACACAGGTCATTTATCTGAACGGATTTTCCCCCCACTCAAATAAGTCTGTGGTATTTTAAAAGATCCATCAACAACAACAAAAAGCCCATGAACACAACCCCCCCATCCAGATGGTTGTTACAAAGTTGTATCAGGAGACGCAACTCAAACATCCTTATTTCTTCTACCGTTTAGGTTCATTTTTGTGGTTCGTTTGTCATTTTTAGGAACGTATTCATTGCTATGGAAAACTATTGAAAAATTTTAGGCAGACAATATTTTCAAAATCCAGGAACTGGTAGGGAAATGGCCTTACTATATTTAATATCGAAAGAGAAATCCATGCCATGAGTAACTGAAGTAGAGTATATAATGTTGAATGTAATACAAGCTGAATGTACAGAAACGAACAGTTCAGAGATGTCTCTCTTCTTCCACACATCAGAAGAAAAGTTGAGATAGTTTTGAATAAAAATAGGAGCCATGGTCATGTTGTAAAACCCAAACCAAACCCAAAACCAAAACACAGACAAACCAAACCATCCCCCCACCCCCCGCACCCCTCCTGCACCCCCCACCCCGTCCAAAAGAGACCTGTTTTATTATTGTTTGTTTGTTTTTTAAAGAGACCTATTTTAAAGATCTTACTTTAACAAAACTTACTATGTGTAGGGCGCTATTCTAAGGGACTTGTAAATGTTCACTCACTGAAGCATCATCATAGCCCCATGGGATGGTTTTGTTATTGTCCCCATTTTACAGATGAGGAAAAGGAGGGGGAGCAGTATAACCTGCCCTAGGCCTGCATCCCTGGAGCCCACCTGTAAAGCACGCCGACCCGCTGGCTCCTGGCTCTCTTCAGCTGCCTCGTGTTCTCACACCCCTGCTCTGAATATATCACTGTCTGTGCAGTTGGTTCTAAAATGTACAAAGATTCAAACAACAGCATAAACACTTTAAGGGCTTAGCAGTTAAACAAAAGCGGAATGAAGACCATGGTTGTCTGCCTTTCCTGGTAACAAATTCCGGTACAAATGTGACTCTCACGGAGCTAGTATCTGTGAGATTGGCAGAAGTCAACCTTAAGAAAGCTCCCAAGGAAGGTGATGGCATTCAAATCCCCGTTTAACTTTTCCATATGTGCTAGAAGCTTGAGAAATATTTCTCAAATGCATAGTTTCAAACATCTCTACAAAGTAGAACACTGAGGCATTTAATTAGACCAGATACGTGACCTTGGGAGACCAGTTTCTCCAGTGTGTGCTTCAGTTTCCTTATCTCCTAAACAATCTCAGAGGTCTGGTATGTCTCTAAAATACTTGTGATTCTGTAACTTTCAAAAATTCAGATAATCACAACAGTAAGCCCAGCGGGAGGGGGGGGGTTCAAAAATAAAGGCTTTACAGGGCTAGGGGACCACAGGCTAAATAGGACTTGGCCTTGGGGTTCCGTTACCTACGTCAGAGACCTCTCATCCCTGCTCATGTCCTCAGCCTTTGCTGTCAGTAAGTGGCTTCACACATGGGCGCTTCATGCCTCTCAAGTCCCATTTTCTTGTACCACAGCTTCTGATGCCATAGTTGGTCTTGTACATGCATTAGGAAAGGTGAGGGACTTCACAGCCTGTGCCCAATGACAGCCCGTGACCTGGATCCATGAGGAAGGGCAGCATAGTGGATACATGTGTTCTTCTGTTCTCTGACAAATGCTTCTGGGGTGGGTTTTACTCAGCTCTTAAAAGGGTCTTGGATGGACAGAGCCCCCCGCGTTACCCACAGCGGTCACCAGCTGGGCAATGTACTCTGTACTGACTTTCCTTCACTCTGGTTTGTTGTTGTTGTTTTCAACCCCTTTTCCATTTTCTGACTTTACAACCCCAAATACACTGTCTGAGTCCAAGCTTTTACCTGCGTGTAATCTCTTATCTTAGGCTCTGTTTTGTGCAGTAACCCTGGCTAACATACCAGCCAAAACACATGTAATCAGACTGTATTAAAAGGTGTATGGTGTTTGGAATTAAGGAGATGTTACTATATTCCTTCCTAAGCTGGTGGGTCCCTGCATACAACTCTGTGTTTGGAATTGCCACTACGTCTGAAGAAAGCACACACAAGCAGGACTGGGTCAGGAGGTTGGAGCCAGAATACGAAAAGAGCTAAGGTTCTTTGATTGAGTCTGGAGAATAGTATTCATCAGAGAGCATACTTTATATCATTAAATGTTAGAAGAATTTTTCTGTGGCCAATGAGGGGAAGCAAAAGCAGGATAATTTAAAAATAATTTCTGATAAGCTAAATTCATACTCTCAACAGATGCCCAAAGTGACAAAAATGGTTGATCACAATTTATTAAGGGAATTAATGAAGAAGTTAGGCTATCTGCCAAGTACCAGACTAGAACTGAGACTTAGTTGACTACATTGGGTGGAATTTTTGACTGGAATTCCAGAATATGGAGGGGATTCTTTGAGAATTAAAGGGTAGGAAGGAACGTTCTGAAATCCACCTTGCAAACTTTTTCTTGTAAGCAGGACCCTGTGTGATATGCAGATGAAGAAAGGGACTTGTCCCCAGAACTCCTCCTAGAACCTCATGGATGATGGCCTTTTACTAAGCAGAGGGTTATTTGGTCTCTGTGTGAAAAAGCATGTGATAATGCTACTTCAAAAATATTTCTAATGTAAAAAATTGTTTAATCAGGCATAGTGCAGCCTTGGAAAAATGTATAAGCAGGAAAGTGATATTGCTTTTCTTACTATCACCTTCATTGTTAATTCCTATGTGTTAAAATTGAAGCAGTCTTTCAGCTGCAACGGCTAATGAATTCCAAGATCAAACAAGATCTTGCTAATTGCTAAGTTAATGAGGAAAAGTTCACAAGCAGAGTTGTGTTCATAATGACATGTTTCAAAGCATCCTGAAGCAAAATCAGATCCTGATTTTGGCTCTAATACTGCATACTTGGCCTCTCTTAGATTACACCGAGGAAGCACATTGTGTGGGCTGTACACTATTAAAAATGTAAAATTTAGGCAGGATGATCCTTTAGTAAATTCAAAGACATATTACTGTTAAAAAACAGGACAGGAGGCTCCAAACAGTGTCATTTATGCTAAGTCCCATGTCGCTAAAGTAAGACTTAGCTTAATTACAGTTGTGGCCTCTCCCAGAAGTGGATCGTTAAATGAAATCAATCAGGAATCACCTTGTTAGCAGTAGTGAAGTAATCCCCTTGATGGACTCCCACTATCCCCTAAAGAAAAATGACCTTGCCACAACCAATCTGCTTTTTGCTAGTACAACTCCCTCGTCCTCTCCCTTCTGACTGTTAGAGTCTTCATTTTGTACAGACCCTCAGAGCTCCTTTCCGTCTCCTAGATGGGACGCTGCCTGATTCATGAAGAATTGCATGAAGCCAGCAAGATCTTTCACATTTACTCTGTTGAATTTTGTTTTCTAACAGGTTTGGTGGCAGCAGTGGGCTCTGAAGGAGACTTCTGATGGCTTCAGGGACCACGAGAAACATGGGCACATGTACCATAAAACCACTTTGAGTTGTCTTTCTTACCATTTCCAAGGGCCATGGGCAAGTTCCTCTTGGTTCTGAGCCTGGCTCTCACTGTCTCGAGCTCCTGATCCAATTGGCTCTTCAGTCTTGCCACACCTTTGCCTGGAACCCAAGCCCCAGCTCTTGGTTTAGTCCCCAGTTCCACATTGGAAGTTACAAGTGGTATGTACCTGAGGCCTTCTCTTGGTAGGTCCTCAGTAACATTTCTTTGGTCCACAGTCCCATAGTCTCTGTTACTGTTGCTTTCTTCTAATGCGCATGTGAAGAAAAGGCTATTGCTAGTTATAATCTCAGAAGTCAAAAACTGCAAAGTTGGTGGGCATGGGTTGAGCGCTTGAAACTGATAGAGCACTCACCACTTAAGCCTAAGACTCTCATGTCAGGATAAGTTGGACATGGAATGTGTTAAATTGGCACTAGGTCACTCGCCATACTCCAGAAAATTTCCATGCGGTGAGGTACACTGGAAAACACCACCTAGTCCCAACCCAGTGACACCTCCCTCTTAGGTATTAATTTGGCTCCGAGAGACCCAATACTTAGCTGAAGACATAGGATCCTCAAGTTCCAAACACTGAGTGGGTCATCTTCTGGCACATCTGCTTACATTATGTCTAAGAATTATGGTCCTGGAACCTGTCCATATCTAAATTTGACTTTCTTTTTTGTAATTCAGGTTTTCCCCCATTTTTTTTTTTTGGTACCTTTTTCAAGGTGAGTGTCTTTTTGACATGCATAATTGTTTATGGTAAATTTTACACGTATGTATGCAATAGGCATTTTCTTTTCTTCCATCAGTTCATTAGAAATATTTTAAGTTCAACTCTTTTGTGAAGATATGAGTTCCAGGAAGGAAAGGTAACATCAGAAGAATTGTCAGAAGCTATTTAAAGTAGCTATATGATGATCTCTGTCTCTGCCTCTATCTCTCATTTTCTCTAGTTGAGTCATAGCTTTGAACTTATTCTTTGAAAAGTAAAGGAATACGGATATATATTTTTTTAATACTGAAAAAAAATCAGGTTCTTTTCTTCTAAATATCTTGGACAAATCACATGTTTTTTTTATTATTTATTTTTTTTTCTAAGGTTTTATTTGTTTATTTGACAGAGAGAGAGAGAGAGAGTCAGAGAGGGAATACAAGTAGGGGGAGGGGAAAGGGAGAAGCAGGATACCTGTCAAGCCGGACCACCAATGCGGAGCTCCATCCCAGGACCCTGAGATCATGACCTGAGCTGAAGGCAGCTGCTTAGCAAATGAGTAACCCAGCCACCCCCAAATCACATGTTTTAAAAATTGTTCTTGTATTTATTGTTTTGCAAAAGAAGGCATTGTCTTACACAGTATTTGTAACCAAAAGAAAATCATTTGTTTAAAAAAGGCAGTTTGCAAAAGATGTTTTTGGTCTTTTATAATTCTTTTGGTGTTTTATAATTCTCACTGAAAGAATATCTGGTAAATTAATAATAATAAAGTAAAATCTTGGGGCACCTGAGTGGCTCAGTCTTTAAGCGTCTGCCTTTGGCTCAGGTCATAATTCCAGGACTCCCTGGAATTCCGTGGGGCTCCCTGCTGCGTGCGGAAAGCCTGCTTCTCCCTCTCCCACTCCCTCTGCTTGTGTTCCCTCTCTGTGTCTCCCTCTGTCAAATAAATAAATAAAATCTTAAAAAAAAATAAAGTATAAACTTGAAAAGTGGCAAAATCTTACTAAAACAACCTAGAATTTTGATGGCCGTTATAGGGAACATTCCACATAGGCCAGATTGTTGATTTAAGATGTGCACTTGAGGACACCTGAGTGGCTCAGTCAGTAATTGTCTGACTGTTGATTTAGGATCAGATCATGACCTCAGGGTCATAAGATCAAGCCCGTGTCACGCTGTGCACTGGGCACAGAGCCTGCTTAAAATTCTATCTCTCCCTCTGCCCTTCAGCCACTTCTCTCTCTCTCTCTCAAAAAGTGCACTTGCAAGCAAGGGTTCCCAAATCAATCAAACAAACAATAAATAATAAATAAATACCATTATTTATTTATTAAATAAATAATGGTATTTATTTATTGGCCTGCCAGCCTGCCTCTGCTCGGCTACTCGCTCACCATCCCCTCAGAGTCGGAGGACATCCACAAAGACTATGTGTTCAAGTTGCATTTCAAGTCCCACGTGTACTACTTCAGGGCTGAAAGCGAATATACATTTGAAAGGTGGATGGAGGTGATCCGCAGCGCGACCAGCTCCACCTCGCGCGCCCACGTCCTGAGCCACAGAGAGTCTCATGGGTACTGATGGCACGTCTGTCGCTGGGCTCGGCGGGGGCGGCTTCCCCGGGAGACACTGCCTGTCCTCTGTATTAACGAAGCCTAGTAAAATTAACACCTGTTTAATAATGGCAGGCCATTATTAAAAAATAAATACCATTGGTATCCCATTCTGAATTGGCATTCAGAAGCCTCCAAAAGGCTTCAAGATTTCAAAATAGCTTCACTGAAAGATTTGTTGCAAAAGGCTAATGAAAATTTAAAGACACAAAAGGTACCTAAAACAAAAGACAATTATACTTATGTGATGGCTCCTGCTCCCCTCTATCCTCCTTTACCTCAGTATTCATGTCCTATCAGTCCTCTATCTCAATTACCTTTCCACTCTGTAGAGACTTTTAAATAATTTCCTTTTAAAGTACACTCACCCGACGCTGCAGGCGATCTTCAAGTATCCTTCATATCTTGCTCAAAGACCAAACTAAGGGCTACAAAAAATTTCTTAAAGCCAAGGAGGATCCCTAAAAGTTTCCTGAAGAGTTTAGAATCCTGGGGTGCCTGGGTGGCTCAGTCAGTTGTGCCTCTCCCTTCGGCTCAGGTCTTGATCCCAGGGTCCTGGGATTGAGCCCCACATTGGACTCCCTGCTCAGTGTGGAACCTGCTTCTCCCTCTCCCTCTACCTCCTCTTGCCCCTCTCCCTACCCTTTCCCCTTCTCCTGTACCCTTCCCCTGACTTCTCCCTGCTCATGCTCTCTCTTACTCTCTCAGATAAATAAAATATAAAAAAAGTTAAAAAATATAAAACAGTTTAGAATCCTTATTAGGATTCTAAATTATTAGGATTAGGATATTAGGATATAAATTATTAGGATTATTAGGGTCAAGGCCCAGAGACTGCCAGATCTTTATCAGGTTGTGTTCATGGTGGTAGGGTGTGCTGAAGACCCAGAATGGTCTCAGGAGCCACTATGGCATAACCCCAAGGATAATAATCAAGATCTTTGATCTTCAATATGGTCCCCTTATGGAACAGAAAAAATTGCAAAACAGCAACTGATCTTTTGAAAATTATTCCTAGAGTCTTCCCTGCTCACACTGATGGGTCTGGGGTTCAAACAAGTAAATGACAACCACAAAAAGATGAATCTGGGGCAAACTTTAAAGTCTGTCTAGAAGCTCTCTTCCCATGGCATTCTGGGTTTTATACATTAAATGAAGCTACCCAACCCGTTCTATCTGCCTTATTTGTAAATAAATTATCTAATATCAGTGGACTCATTAAAAGGCAGAAAATAGTATGCAAAGGCTCGGGTCTGATTGAACCGGTGACTGTCACTGAGCACTTTGCAAGGACTCTGGAACAAGACTGTAAATGAGAGTCCTCCAAGTTATTGACCTTGCAGCTGCAATGGCTCCAAGGCCAGAGACCAGAACGACACCTGGGCCTTTCCCATTGTACCCTTTAAGGGGTCCATCTTCAAAATGCTGGTCCAGAAGTGTCTCATTTGTCATCAACTGGGATGCTGAAGCAAAGATTGTCCTCAAAGGTTTTGTGTAAATCTTTCTATATCAACTCAAATGTCCCCTTATCTTCCTCTGAAGGAAGGACCCCAGATGGGCCCCTTCGAGGGTTGCTGGGACTCGGATTTTCTGGCAAACTGCTACCAGTCATTCCTTTAAACAGCCAAGGGAAAAACTAAAATTAAATGTAATAAAAATCCTTGTCAAATTCTGGTAGACACTGGAGCTACACTCTACTTCAGATCCCACGAGGGGCCTCTAGATGTGATTCTGGGGAAAATGGCAGAAGCTGGCTAAGGGTGAGAATTCTCCAGAGTCAGCTTGCCTGAATATCTTTCTGTAGTACCTGGTAGAGAGAGGAAGATAAAGTTTCATTTTGTCCCTTTCTTTCCAAATTCAGGCCCATTGGTTATTGATTCTTTCTCTCCTGTGGGTAGCTATTGCTTTCTTTCTTGAATAGTTTTATGTCCTGAGAATCTGGCTCGGCTTTCTGCCTGTCTGGGACAATGCAGGTTGTTGGTTCTTGTATTATTCAGGCAGCTCAAACAATCAGGTTGGGGGTCCAAAACTGTGTCTGGACAGAAATGTGGGTTGCACACCATTTGTGACTGCGGTCCTACCATCTGCCAGCTCTCAGGAAAATTGTCTAATACTTTCTTTCTTTTGACTGTTTTTAGGAATGGTCCTGGATCTTGGGAGGGTGGTATATTTTGTACCCTTTTGGGGATACCTCTTGTGTCCAAGGGGAGGATGTTCAATACTGCCAGGAATATTTATTGCTGGTCCTGGCTAAAACCCAACATGATATTTGAAAGGATTTTTTAAGTAGCTCTATGGTCAGAGGTTGGCCAAATTGGAAGCTGATATTCAGAGGTTGACAGAAACATTTCTCAAAGCCTTTTTCCAAGCTAAATGCACACACGAGGAAAGAAAAATACTCCTAAGACAAAGCTCTAAAAGTGAAACGTAGGAATCCTTTTCATTTCCATCTTAGTTGACAATCTCCCTGATATAGAGAAGCAAATTGAGGATTATATGGTTAGATGGGTGGTTCTGCCCCTTGATATTATTCAGGCTGCAATCCAGTTTTGGGAGGAATTAAAAACAACTGTCCTTATCGTACAAATTTCTACAAAGCCAGAAATGCAGCTCTAGAAACAATTCAAAGCTAACCTACCTTTTCTGTTGGTCCCCAAACTTCACCTATTCATTTCAAAAGGCTTGTAGGTATTGTAAATTTCCAACCTTAGGAAATAAGAGACCTTCTTGGAGAAACCTGCATAAGATGTAGATACCTACATGGTTTTTTTCCCCAGGAATTCTTGCGAGACCATCTCTTTGAAATGAAGACTTGAGGGAGTTAATTCTCATCAAAAGGAAAAATAAAGGGAAAGGCTATTTTGGAAACTAGGTGAAGAAAACAATTCTTTGTGTGTGTGTGTGTGTGTGTGTGTGTGTGTGTGTGTGTTTATTTTCACAGAATATTTTATTTATGAAAAATGATATGGATTTTCCATTTACCATAGTGAGAGAATGTTTTATTTTTAGATGACCTTATATGAGGTTTTTAAAAAGTAATTTTGTGTTTTTTTTTCTTTTTTTCTTTTTAAATTTTTTATAAACATATTTTTATCCCCAGGGGTACATGTCTGTGAATTGCCAGGTTTACACACTTCACAGCACTAACCATAGCATATACCCTCCCCAATGTCCATTACCCCACCCCCCTTTCCCGACCCCCGACCCCCAGCAACCCTCAGTTTGTTAAGAAAACAATTCTTAAGTGTCTTCTTCACAAACATTAGTTAAAATATTTAGACATCTGAGCAGGTAAACTTAACTTATTCCAACTGCCAGATACATAATTTGAATCCAATTTATGTAAGTAGTTTTGCATTATAACTAATTCATGGCTAAAATTTTAGAAGAGAAGCTGTAAGTTCTCTTTTTGTGTCTGTCTGTATGTTTATGTGGGTCTATAAATGTATGTTGTAGATACATGATATTTTTCTACCTCTGGATGGTATTGCCAAAAATAATTTTAAGAGCTTGTTTGGTTGGTTTGAAGACAAGTGCTTGAATGGATTGAGTACTCCAACACTCTCAGAAATATAGATGTGAACCCAAATATTTTTCAAGTTCATGTGATCTAGAATTAATTTTTAGTAAATAAAAACTAGTTCAAGTTTGTTGGTTTAGTTAAAACAGGCATTCTTTAGAGTTATCAACATTGAATATAAGATTTTTATTCTAGCTAGATGTATTAAAGATCAAATAAGTTCTTTATCTTTCTTATAAAATTGTCAGCAAGAAAAATAACTTTGGATGATGGCTTACTTTGTCTAATGTCATATTAAGTTTTTATAGGTAGTCTAAATATAATTGCTAAGAACAAGTGACTTAAATAGATGTAAGTGTGATAAAGTTTCTAGGTGAATTTTACAGTAATAATTGTGTTTTATTATACATCTGCTTAAAAACTTTCCAAAAATCTTTTTGGTTACTTGAAACCTTAGAGTTTTAAATTAACTTAATTAACTAAATTAAGTTAAATTAACTTAAACTTAAATTAAGCTTAAATTAAGCTTAAAACTTAATTTAAATTAAGCTTAAATTAAGCTTAAAACTTAAATTAAGCTAAATTAACTTAAATGATGGATAGTCATTGACTCTCTAGTTCATTTCCAAATAAGATGAAATATTGAAGCATTAGTTACTGAACAAGGATTTACCTTCTTTTGGCTACTTATTACCAATAAACTTAAGATATGTGGGTATTTTAGTAAACATTTTGTGTCATATTGAAAAATTTACTATGAGGGAGAATGTACTTCTAGAAATGATAAATTGTATTTATAAGTCTGCCAGTCTGCAGAGTGGTAGTGTGAAAGACAGTCCACAATTGCTTACCTCTTAGTTTTCACTAGAAATTAAGGATTCTAATCAATATATGTAATTAAACAACTTAGAAATAATAAGGGTGAAAAGAAACAACTGTATATGAAAGGTAGATAAGGAAAGTAGAATGATTGATTGTTCCAAATAGAGAACAAGAAGATAAAAAAAATAGGACAAAACTGTAGAAGTTTTATGAAAAAGGAACTTGGGAAAGGAATTTTGGATAAGCTGCAAAAATTGAAATTAATTTTTTCAAACTTAAAAAAAAACAAGTTTCATGGGGCACCTGGGTGGCTCAGTCAGTTAAGCATCTGCCTTCAGCTCATGTCATGATCCCAGGGTCCTGGGATCAAGCAGGGCGCCTGCTTCTCCCTCTCCCTCTGCCTGCCGCTCCCCTTGCTTGTGCTTGTGTTCTCACTCGCTCTCTCTCTCTCTGCCAAATAATTAAATAAAATATTAAAAAAAAATTTAAAAAAGTTTCATTTCAAAGTATACAAGTACAAAATTAGAAATTGGTTTTCCCTCTATTAGAAGGACAATTTCCTTGGACTTTCTGTCTGCTTTTGATAACAGATTGTGAAAATTTTTTTACCTTTTAAGTAATTTGCCTAGATAGCAAAAATTTTATGTCTTACCAAGATAATTTATTGTGCCTCATGTTGTTCTTATCAGATCTTTGATTACTTCAAACAAACAAACAAAAAAAACAAGCAAAAAAATCTCCTCAATATTAAAGGAGATAACTTTCTCTCACAACTGTGTAAACGTCTGTATTTGCCTTTGGCACCTTCTATTGCCTTTTTGGTTAACTGGATAGTGCTGACAAACTTCCCCCAAATCAAAGTCTAAATAAAATCTTTTAGACCTCAAGTTAACTGGGATTTTTAAGAGGATCCTTGGAAAAAAACCTCAAAGGAGGTTTCTTTCTCCTTATAAAAAGGGAGATATTAAATGCATTAGACTTATTTGATATGTTAATTTCATGGGAAGTATTGTCAAGTAAGAAGTAACAGTAAGTCTTCTTTATGTTATATTTATATAGGTATATGTTATAAGTGTTCCAGAAATTACATGAAATTCCTAAAGTCTGGTAGTTACTGGTATAATGTGATCAGTCATAATTCTGATTATCTTAAAATGTTGTATGTTACTGAAATAACCAAATTTCCTTATCACTCATTACACTGGACTCTCATCAGATCTTCAACAATGGGGATTTTAAAGTTTTTTGTCATTTATGAGCAGTTATTGTTCTACTCTTATGATTTGGCAAAAATGAGACTCATGAAAAAGACCCTACCAAGAGCTCTCAATCATTGATGCTGCTGTCAAGTGACAAGGTATTGAACCTTGGACACATAGCTTACAAGTGAAGGAAGCTCCACCTAACATTTGGTCCAACTTAGCCCCCCATTTTATTGTGTCAGACACCCTAAACCTGGGCATGTATTTACTTATCCCTAAAAATCCCTAACCCAAGGAATCTTGCTTCCAAGCTCTGCAGAAAGATAGGAACACAAGACAAGAGTAATCAGAATAAAATTGCTATGTGAAATTTTCCTGGCCTCTCAGACTTCACATTCCTCAAGCCAGAGATTCCAACAGGAATTACTGGGAGGCATTCTTGATTCAAAGTTAGCTTCCTCTGGTAGATCATGGCTCCCTTGGCTAGGAGTAAGTGCAAATGAGGCTATGATAGGGAACCTCACCTTAACTCTTAAAGGTATTGTAGAATCTGTTGCTAAAGCAATAGCTTCTGGCAAAAATTCCTAGGTGCCATCGCCCAAGTTGTTCTTGGGACTAAGATAACTCTTCATTATCTTTTTAAGAGAGCAAGGATGTGTTTGTTCTGTGGCCAATAGCACTTGCTGCACTTGGATTGACACTTTTGGGGAAGTTGAGTTTCAAAAGATCACTGAACAAATCAGTTGTCTTAAGAAAGTGACTCCTTCAATGAGGCCTTTCTTTGACTTATTTAATTCTGATTGGTTTGGATCTTGGAAGCCATGGCTCTGAAGTACACTTTAGACATTGGGAATTATTCCACTTATAATAATCATGGTAGTCTTTTTGGTCTGCTGAATTCTCTCAAAACCTTTAAATACTATGTTTGCATCTGATAACCATCAAGCAAATGATCGCCCTAAGACTAGAACATAAGAAAGAAAATGAAGACAATGAAGAACTTAAAGAATGCGAACTTGAAGTTGTGACCTGTGAATACCGAGAAAGATTCAGCAAAAAGATGTCATATCTGACTAGCAGAAAGTATGAGACCTTCAGAGGGCAGTTGGGATAGCATTAATGCCTTATATTTTGATCATATCTCTCCGATTCAGAGTCTGATCACAAGGGAGAGAACGGTTAAAAACAAGACAAAAGGCCCCAAATAGTCACTTATGCTCAGCCCCACATCACCAAACCTAGTTTTAATTATAGTTTTGGCTTGTGCCAGAAATAAAATCTTAAACCACTCAATCAGGAATCACTTGGTTAGTACCAGTGTTGTAATCACCTGATAGACTCTTGTTATTTCCTAAAGTAAAGTGTCCTTGCTCCAACTATTCCACTTCTTATTAGTATGACTCCCTTGTCCCACTCACTCTTTTCTGCCTATAAAAGTCTCTTATTTTGTACAGTTTTCTATGCACCTTTTTATCTACTCTATGGAATGCAGCTCAATTCATGAATCACTGAATAAAGCCAATAAGATCTTTAACATTTACTCATTTGAATTGTTTGTTAACATTACAAAGCACCTGAAGCAGAAAAACTCAGCCCATCATTACCTATTTAAAGTGGGAGAAAAATGGGCTTAAGGGAAGAAAAATATGACATTTAATGAATGAAATGGAATTAAAAACCAATGGGCATATTTTTCCCTTATCCATGCTCCTTCCACGTAGACTGGAAAATAGCTCATGCAGAAGTTCATCCCATTGCTTCTCTTCTTGAATTTTCCTTTAGTTGCCCTTATAAGAATGGGAAAGCACTGACCCTCATTCAAGACACTTTGCTGTATTTTATCCCCTAAGCAAAGTTCACCAACAATCTGAAATGGTTTGACACCCCTTGTTTGTATAATTTGGGTATTTCTGAGAATGCTAATGAACAATTCATTTTGGCACCTAAGACAAACACAGTCTGGCAGTATTATTTGGCTATTACTCACACTTGCTAACTATTGACTCTTTTTGGCTTTTATGTGCTGGAGTCCAATCCACCATGTTTTTGGGTGGCAGGGCTGAAATCAAGTAATGAACTCATTATAGGTGAAACTTGCAAGCTTGAGCTTTAAACTGGTGGCAGCTTAGACACTACCTACTCAACACAAGACTAAATGGAACAAAATAAATACTGGCCACATTCATCAGAACCATCATTGTGGTGGCATGCAAGTATTTACCAGACATCCATGATGTTAACATCCATAATGTTAAATACATTACCAGGCAAGGTAAACAGACAGAGTTCTTGACCTTCTGAGGTTTTATAACCTAAAAGGACAGGGGCAGTAGAGATAAACATATTAGTGATTAAAAGCAAATATGCTGTGTTCATTCTTGTTCCAGGGTTCAGCAGATAGAGGTGTGGGAGAAACACCCTTCACATTAATCAAGCATCTGAAGACAGTCTCTGTTTCTAATTTTTTAAGGAAAAAGATAAAAATAAAGCATAATGCTCCCTTCCTTCAGTTTTCTGGATGAAAAATTGGGACTTTATCCACTATATTTGCTGAATTCCAGGCCACATAGTACCAGAGACCAGTTTTATCTAGATAAACCCATAAATCAATGAGTATAAAAGTTCATATAAGGGTGAAGTTGTTGTATTCATTTTGCATGAAGGGCTGCGTTGTCCTGATCTTTTTACTTTCTCAGAGCAGTCTCTCTGTGCCCCTCCATTCTACTCCATGCTTTTCTTCTTTTTCTGTCTGAGAAGAAACCTTTCAGGAACATGGAGCTTAGAGATATTATATCTTAACAGTACTTTAGTGCTTTGGTCATTTGTTGCCAGAAATTTTTCTGGGGAAATGATAGCTCTGGAAGGGTCACCTGATCTTAGCCACCAACCATCTCCATGGTGGAGGTGAGGGTGGAGAGCTCAGTGTTCCCAGATATAGAGGGACGACCAAGGGGTTAGTCCCCTCTACAAACATTATATCCTCTCCTGACTCATGTATTCATTGGAATCAAGGGTAAGACGTTTCAGTTGAAGCGTTCCTTCCTTCCTTTCTTTCTTTGTGTACCTCGGAAAGTAAGCTACCCTCTGCTTTGAGATGAAGGGTTCCAGTCTGGCCAGCGGAAAAGATACTCAGTGATTCTAGCAGGTTTCAGTACCAATTCTCCTCCAGGCAATAAGGGAGAGTCAGGTAAGTGCAGGTTTACAAGAGCCTGAAGTCTGGAATTGAATAATCTTCCCCTTCTCTCTCTCTTTTAATGATTTAAGTTTAAATAAGACTGATACACTATGCCTGGGTGGCTCAGTCAGTTGAGCATCCAACTCTTTCAGCTCAGGTCATGGCCTCAGGTTGTGAGATCAAACCCACCTTGGGCTCTGCACTGCGCTAGGAGTCAGCTTGAGATTCTCTCTCTCCCTCTCCCTCTGCCCCTCCCTTCTCTTGCAGGCACGTGCACACGCTAGATAGAGAGATAGATAGATAGATGATAGATAGATAAAATCTTTAAAAAACCAGAAGACTGGGGTGCCTGGGTGGCTCAGTGGGTTGGTTAAGCCTCTGCCTTCAGCTCAGGTCATGATCCCAGGATCCTGGGATCAAGCCCCACGTCAGGCTCTCTGCTCAGCAGGGAACCTGCTTCCCCTACTCCTCCTCTCTGCCTGCCTCTCTGCCTACTTGTGATCTCTCTTTCTGTCAAATAAATAAAATCTTTAAAAAACCATAAGACTGGTATCTAGCCTAAATAATATTATATTATATTAATTAAAATAGTAAATAAATAAATAATAGTTTGATAGGTAACTTGTAGAGATAGTATCTCCTTTTAAAGTATATTAATGTATTAAATTGTTGAATGCTTTTTTATTTTATCACAGATAGTGTTTTGATTGGGACAGTGGAGCAAAACCCTCACAGAATTTTGGGTTTAATAAATCTCATTACTAGTAGAATGACTATCATCAATTATTCCAAAGCATACCAGTAAATTCTGCCGGCTACTCATTTTCCAAAACTTGGTCACAGTGCTTGCAAGTAAAAAAGAAAGGTTCTTTATCTCTAAAGCCATTTGCTTCTTACCATACTAGCACAATTTATTTGTGATGTTGCTCAGGCATTTGTGTAATGTAAACTCTGTAGTAATTCATTTCTAGTTTGCAAACCATAAACAGGCTGTTGACAGCAACTTTTGTGGCAGTGGGTACGTGAAATATACATCTAGAATTAGGAAATATTAATATTGTTTAAACTGTGGTATAAATTTATTTAGATTTTAATGTCTTCATGTACATTGTAGTCATCTGAACACACTATTAAAACACAGTGAATCTGGGGGCGCCTGGGTGGTGCTGTAGGTTAAGTGTCCGACTCTTGTTTTCGGCTCAGGTTATGATCTCAGGGTCCTGAGACTGAGCCCCTGTGTTGGACTTGTGCTCAGCGGGACTCTGCTTGAGTTTCCCTCCCTCCCCTCCTACCCCTCCCACCTGCTCGTGTGCATACTCGCTCTCTCAAATAAATAAATAAATCTTTTTAAAAAATAGTGAATCTGTTGTGAGGAATGTCAACAGCTTTTTATCAACTCTGTTTCAGATGAGGAAAACTGCAGCCCACAAAGTTAAGGCAGGGTTCTTGGTGCAGAGAATAAAAAGCACCCTCCCTGTCACAAATGAAATTTAGTCTAAACTATTAATAAGTCAAGGGGAGAACTGATCCTTAAAACTTGTCCCTTATAAACCCCTGCTAAACCTTGGAGAGAAAAAATATTTTGAGCAATATTTTTTCTCACCAAATAGCAAATATCGCTCCATTCTTCTAGAGTATACTTCAAAACATTTCTTTACTTAAGGAAAAGTCAAATCAATATTTTGCATAAGTATAATGCTCCCTAAATCCTTCATGAGTCCTATTAATCTCACTTCATAGGTTAAAGAGCAGAGATTCAGAGAAAATTGTTCACTGAAGTTTTCACAGCTGGTAGAGAGGATAGACAACATCACCACCATATCTAGTTATGGTTAAAGGGAGATTGCTGATTTTCATTAGATTTGCAGTTTTAAGTGGAGGCATTTGCCAGTGGGATAAAGCCACTTAAGACAGTTAAGGAAAAGATGGTAGAATTGAAGGGATTCCCAGGTGCCACTTTGAACAGGGATTCTGGAAGCTTCTCAGGCTTTGGTATATCAAATGGCACCCAAGTGGGTGGTCTCCGTTCAGTTTTAGAAATGAAAGTATGGGTAGTCCTTAAGCACTACTTAAGAATCAAATAGACATATTGGCTCACTTATATTACTTACTGATTATGGGTTCACTTCAAAAAAAATATTTATAATGAGGAAAATATGTAGAATATTGAATGGACTATCATACAAGATGTCACAGCTCTTCAAGCCACACCATTTGATATTCCTAGCACCTAATGCTTATTGAGATTCTCTCTGTCCATGTCAAAAGAGTCAAAAAGATAGCTCTTAATGATCATAGCTGCTAGATTTTTTAGACTGCTAGTGTTCTAGAAATAGCAGGTGAACTCTTCCGATTGCAAATAGTTCATCAGTATTTTCCAAATGAAAGGCTGTTCATCTGGCCCACCCGTCACAAACCATTACAGGTTTTAGCTTTGGAAAAATGTTTAACTTCCAAAAACTGTTATTCAAGAACTTTTAGGAGATCACTGTGAATGTTTTGAAATGATTGTGAATGTTCTGATTTAGGGCTTCCATGAGCTGAGACAGCAAACCTTCTCACTTAGTTGACAAAAGCACTAACTAAATGCACCCCCGAGAGTGTATTTACCCAGATACCCTCTTTCCGATTCTGCCTGCTGTGGAGTGTCCACAGGGTATTTCAAGAGGCTCTACAATGGTTTTGTCATCTGACCTCTGGAGTTTTACAGTGGCTGCTGGAAATCCCGCTCTGGTCAGAGTAAATTCAGAAAAAATAATTATGCAAGGCCAAGATGCTACAAGGGTTGTTGGGGACAGTGTCAACATTGGTATCACAATAAGAATACTGCAATGGAATAGGAACATAACCCCAGCCACTGGTCTGTACTAGGAATCTGCCCACATCAGCCTTAAATTCCATCCTGCTCATCTTTTTTAGTCACATGGATGCCGGAGTCTTTTTTTTTTTTTTCCTTTATGGCTATTTTCTAGATTACCTAGATTTGGGGTCTTTCAGTTCTGTCTCCATTTAGCTTTAATATTTTTATGTGTTTTGTATGCCTCCTCCCAATGAGCTCCAATTATGTGAAAGAGGCGGCCAGTGATGGTTGTGTGGATTTTTTTCCCTCCCACTCCTCTCCTTTTTTGTCATTCCTTTTAGCCTTGGAGGTAGAAGAGGGAGGAGAGAGAGAAAGAGTAAGATGTAAGCTGGGTAGATAAGCCTGTGACTGGTTTATTACCAGCTCTGAATGGGGATACAGGATCTAAAGTTAGCCTTGCTTTATTTGAGCCAGAGCAAGTTTGGTGGGAGATGTGGTGTGACTGTGTGCCACTCCAAGAAAGGGCGCTTCAGTAATTACACATTAACTCTGTTCACTGAGTAGAAGGTAGTTAATTAAAAAATGCAGATGTTTCTGCAGCCCAATAGAATGAGAACCACCCTTGATCCTGTCAAAAGAACATTTTGAATCAAAGGGGCTTCATGGAAGCAAAAGAGTTTTGTGGTTGAGTGCTATGCTGTGGCCTTTTAATCATTAAACTCTTTCACAGTGGTCAAATGAACGTCCATTGTCATGGCCACACCAGTGAGGCCATCAGACTGGGAGAAAAGGGAGGACTTTGCTATGGGGGAAGGAACTAAAAGAAGGGGACAGGCAGGCAGCCCTGTGGCATTCACAAGTAATAGCAGCAGTATGTTGAAAAGAGAGAAAAGTCAGGTTAGTTTGTTCACCTGGGCAACACCTTACTAGATTAGTTTAGTTTTTACTGTTCTTTAAGTGAAGTTTACGTAGGAATGTTGCTTAGAAATAGCATCTTATTATTACTGTTATTTTATATAGGGGAGGGGCCGAGGGAGAGGGAGAGAGATAATCTTAAGCAGGACCCATGCCCAGCGAGGAACCTGATATCACAATCTTAAGATCATGACCTGACCCGAAATCAGGAGTTGGATGCTTAACTGACTGAGCCACCCAGATGCCTTGGAAATGGCATTTTATCCTTAATCACTTTTCTACACCTGTGGTAGAGCCATCAGCATGACCAGGAGGACAGAATTGCACTGTCCCCTCTCCCGAAGTTAGTCAAACTATCTTCTGAGCAAGGTGTGAGATTTATGAAGACACTGCCTTCAACGCCATTCCTAGAAAGGAGCCTGCATTTTGGCTGACCTCATCATTATAAGTTCACGACCATATTTTTTTCCTTGAACATTTCCCATGACTTTGAAGTTCCACTCTCCTTTTCTGCTATAGTTTTCTTTGGAGACAAACACTAGGTCTTCTAATATAGTGTTTTTTTTTTTTTTTTCTTTTTCATCTTCCCCAGTTGAAACTGTACACCCATTAAACACCAACTTCCCTTTCCCCCTCTCCCCACAGCCCCCAGGAACCACCATTCTACTTTCCATTTCTACCAATTTGATCACTCCAGGTACCTCACATAAGTGGACAGTCAGGAGAAAGTGAGAAATGAGAATGGGAGAGAATTTCCAACCAATAAAAGTTCACCAAATATGATAAGTTATTTGGGTTTGAGGCTTTCACCTTGTCCTCAGTAGGAAGAAGTTGGGAATAAATATCAGAAACCTGCCATGACTAAACAGTGTTGCCTCCTCTGTGCCATCACCAGGGACCAGGGCAGCTCCACCCACTTGGAGAAGAACACCCCACCATACTGCTAGGTCTTTCTTTCAGCTGCTAACCACTCACCTCACATGAAGCTTTCAGGTGGCCTAGCAATTCTTTGCTTCTTTAGGCAATTCACTCTCAGATTTTCTTGGCCACTGTTACATTTTTTCTCTACTATCCTCAGATCCCCAACCCTCTCTTCTCACCCTCACTCTTGGCTTATGTCACTGACATAAAATGAAGCATTCAGAAAGGAAAGTCCAAAAGCTCCCACCATAAAATCTACCAGTCCGTGGTATTCTATTCTAGCAGTCCAAATGCACTACGACACTTGCTCCTGATGCTTTGTATTCTTCTCTGATTTTTTTTTTCTCCTTTTATGCTTAGGACAATCCTGTAGAGTACAAATTTCCTTATTCATTTGGTTCATAACCATGTCCCCTACTAAAATGACAGCATGAGGGCAGAAATTTTTGGCTGCCTGATTCATGGCTGTATGCTCAGCATCAAATATTCATAATAACCAACATTCATTTATATAATGCTTAGTACTGGCCAGTTTACCGGTCACTTTAAGCACCACTTCAGATTCTCCAGTCCCAAATTGCCTCGTGCTCCAGCTGCCACAGCAGCCCCACATACAAGTGGCTCTGGCTTCACACTTATGCAACCTAACAGGGCATCACCTCACATCTGACCTCAAGGAAGCACCTTTTGCTTCCCAGCCCAACGTTCCCCTCTAGGTCCAAAGTATAAGTCATCCAAATACCTTGCTTGGTGCTCATGCATGCACCCAGGAGCACATTCTTGAAACATCAGGAGATGAAAGCCATCAGGTTATCCCCCTCCTTTTTCCCCAAGGGCAGACAGTCTAAACGTAGGTTATATCGCTTCTCAAAGGATGATCCCATGAGAGTGAGCAGTTAGTTCCACTTAATGTTGAACAACTCAATAGTGCAGCCTTGTACTCTTCTTCCCTGTGATTGAATTCTCTAATAAAGTTATGGCACAGATGCCTTTCTTCAGTCTCTTCTCTCTGGGGGAACCCAAGGTAAAAGACTTGGTAACAGGAGTGACTCTAGAAAACAGATGCTCAGAGTGAGATATTGAACTGGATTTCTCACCAGGGTGACAGCAATAAAGGCCCTTTGTTGGGGTTACTTGAGGTAGTGACAACACCTGGCAATAATTAAAGCTTTCCTCTGGAGTTAATTAGGATGGAAGGCATTGGGTTGAGATGTGCATTGGCTTTAGAATTTGTTTACATGGGAGAATGCTAATTGTATGAATTGTGGGATGAGCTGGCTTTTGTTAACATCACTGGAAACCTTGGAGAAAGAAAATGATGGGCTCAGAGCAGCTACTACCAACTCAAAGCTTGACATGAGATCCAGAGGATTTCTATGGAAACATTTAAGGAGACACTCATTTTCTGCAGTGACAGAAATGGCTGTGGTGAAAATGAGGCCTAGGTTATTATTGTAAATGTGGTAAGTTGCAGAGAAGACAAGATGCAAAATGGGCAGCCAGGACAGATTTTCTATGTCAAAGTTGGAACCTTTATAAGAAAAGAATGGTGGTGGTGGGGGGGGCGCCTGGGTGGCTCAGTGGGTTAAAGCCTCTGCCTTCGGCTCAGGTCATGATCTCAAGGTCCCGGGATCGAGCCCCGCATCGGGCTCTCTGCTCAGTAGAGAGCCTGCTTCTTCCTCTCTCTCTGCCTGCCTTTCTGCATACTTGTGATCTCTGTCAAGTGAATAAATTAAAAGAAAAGAAAAGAATGGGATCTTGAAATCTTGAATAGGGACATTTAATTGGACAAGCCTGAGAATAATAAGTCCCCAGTTTCCTCCATAACTTCAAAACTGCCTCTTGCCTGGAGCAAAGATGGACCTATACCTTATAGGTATCTCATAAAATAGTGCTTGACCATCTCAAGATCTTCACCTGCCACACCACTCAGGCCTATAACCAGAGCCAGGTCTCCACATGGCCTGAGCAGAGTAATTCAGTACTTATTCAAGAAGAAAATTGCTTACATATCAAAAGAGTTGCAAGATTTGGCTAATAACACCTGTAAGCACTGGAAGACAACAGGAGAGAAAGGATCCTGAAGGTCCTGGACTAAGAAAATGGGGGGAGGACACTGTATAAGACTAGAGGGTGAAAATTTACTAACATGAAGGCATTAACCCATGACTCAAGTTTCAGTATTTTAAAAAGCACAAAGCTGATCCTAATGACTTGTGGGATTAAATTCTTGGAAGTTCAGAGAAAATAATGTACTGTAAATGAAGGGGAGATGCTTAAAATTTCTTATAGTCTTGTAGTAATGAGGATGGATCAGAAGACTGAGAGAGGTAGGTATGTCATATGGATTTATTATGTATGTCAGAGAATTGATCTCTTAACTGTTCCCTAGGAGTGCCCCAAATATAGTCCCTTTCCTGGGGCAATAAGGAATGTGCTGATGAAGGGGATGCTGACACCTTTGAGCAGCTCATTGACACCTGTCACCTGAAGGATGTGGTGATAGTGGGAGTGGAACTGGAATGTCTATTAACGATAAGGATGATAGATACTAGAAAGCCAGAGACCAGTCAGAGGGAAGGTCAACATAACCAGCAAAGCAGGCATCAAGACTGGAGGGAAGGGACGCCTGGGAGGCTCAGTTGGTTAAGCAGCTGCCTTCGGCTCAGGTCATGATCCCGGCGTCCTGGGATCGAGTCCCACATCGGGCTCCTTGCTTGGCCAGGAGCCTGCTTCTCCCTCTGCCTCTGCCTGCCACTCTGTCTGCCTGTGCTCGCTCACTCTCTCTCCCTCTCTCTCTGACAGATGAATAAATAAATAAAATCTTAAAAAAAAAAAGACTGGAGGGAAAACGAGGTCTTCTTCCCAGAAAGAAACAGTGGCCATGAGGACTAGATCACAGTGTTCCTGAGAATGAGATAGATAGGATGCTGAATAGGGTGTTGCCTGACTTGGAAAAATGAGAGAGATAGAGGTAGAGATAGACCTAGACATATAGGCAGAGACAGAAGGGACAGAGACGTCAGACAAGGACCGGAAAACTGAAATCCCTCACCGATCTTCCAGATAGGAGCTAGTTCTCAGATCTAGACATCATCAGTTGAAAAGGAGTCTAGGTCTGTCTAAGGAAGAGTCTAGCAGTGCTTTTACAAGCACAGATGGTAAATACCATCCTCATCTTTTGTCAGAATAACTGGATATTGAAGAAAAAGAGAACACTCAAAGATTTCAAAGATTTCAAAGATTTCTGATGAGAGGTCAGAAATGACACTAATTTTAGAAAACCTGACATGCTATGCTGGCCCACCAGTCAGAGGGGTACATCCCATTTTGGGACTATAGTTAGCTCATGTTAAATTTCCTCATATTATGGTCGTTCTTGCAAAGAAAACTAACAATACTTACTGGTGGGCAATCTAAGATATTAATTGCTCACATTTCCCTGATGAGAGCATAGATCAATAGGTAATTTGAAAAACTATTTACCATTATTTTATAAAGTTGAAATTCACCTATCCTTTGACTTGGCATTTTTCTCTTCTCTTCAGTAAGCTGTCACACACACCGGGAAACATGTAGAAAATGTTTTTAGCACTATTCATAATGGCAAAGTGAAGAGATTATACATATATATTATATATAATATACTATAATAGTACATATGTATACAATGCAATATGTAATTCAAATGAATGGCTTATGGCATTGCAGTACTATGGATTAATTTAAGCAACATAACATTGAATGGAAAAGGAGGTTTCCAGAGATGACAGATAATGTGATAAAGTTAAAAAGTCTACAGTCTAGGAATACACAGAGACATGATATGATTATGAAAATGGGGATGATGAGGATGGGGAAGACAATGGTCTTTGTGGTGACGATGATGATGAAAGAAATGTGATGTGATTATTTTTTTAAAGATTTATTTTTGTATTTGGGAGAGAGAGTGTGTGTAAGAATATCGAAGAGGGGCAGAGGGGGAGGAAGGGAGAGAATCTCAAGCAGACTCTGCACTGAAAGCAGAGCCCCACACAGGGCTCAGTCTCAAGACCCTGAGATCATGACCTGAGCCAAAACCAAGAGTCAGACACTTAACTGACTGAGCCACGCAGGTGCCCCAAAATGTGGAATGATTATTAAAATCTCTCAAGGTTGACACGGCTTGAGAGATGTAGAAGAACAGGATAAAGAACTACGTTGGCAATGGCAGTTTTGAACAAAAGTTTCCACGTTGGGTGGTAAGTTCACAGTATTTACTATATTATTATATACAAATCAAAGAGAAACTTGCATGGGTCAATGATGAGAATATGTTATGCACCAAATATTGTGATCACTCCAGTTCTACATAAAACAAAGTCACTTCTTTGGATTAAGCTATTGTGTCTACAGAAACTTCCAGTAAAAACTAAGTGTCGGGCACCTGGGTGGTTCAGTCTGTTAAGCGCCTGCCTCCAGCTCAGGTCATGATCCCAGGGTCCTGGGATCAAGTCCTGCATCAGGCTCCCTGCTCAGCGGGGAACCTGCTTCTCCCTCTGCCCCTCCCCTTGCTCATGCTCCCTCTCTGGCGCTCTCTCTCTTTCTCTCAAATAAATAAATAAAATCTTAGAAAAAAAAAATAAAAACTAAGTACCTAACCTGAGGTCTCCTTTGGGGAGAAGTTTCTGTGGAGGAAAGAAAGGAGAGGATAGTGTTTGAAAGAAAAGAGATTTTAGAAAAAGTGTGCAAAATCACTTTTCCTCCATTTCCAATAGCAGCCATATCTAGCTTTGTTCCTATACATTTAGCTCTCAGTCAGTTACTTATTTGCACAATATAGGAGTTCACAATCTAAACAAAGCATGGTGGTAAGATTTCAGGGTTCGATCTGAATTACGCTGAGCACATATCAGGATTCTAAACTTGACCTGCCACATTTAGGAAAGAAGATAGATGCATGTGATATATTCCACAGAGAAAATGCTACCCAGTTTGTTGACAAGAATCATTCTTTTCTCTGCCTCTGAGAGACAAGGGAACACATGTATGCATTTGTTCCCTGAACTTTAAATAATTAACCCTAAAAAAAATTTTTTTAACTCAATTGGGACAAATTTTCTTTTCATGTCTCCTTAAAATCAACATTCAATCCTTGATGCCACAAACTTTCTTGTAGTCCTTTTATCCTTTTTTTTTCTTGTATTATTCAAAGTTGGGAATAGGTCACTCCCCAAAAAATAGATTTTGGAGAGCAAAATCTCCACAAAACATGAAGGTCTTTTTTTCCCCATATGAAATAAAAGGTTTGGAGAACTACATATCATTTTAAAAGAATAAAAACCCAACATTTGAAATAAAACAAACAATAAAAACACTCCACCAAAACACGCTGTTCTGAAACAGTCTTAGACCATATTCACTTTAAAGAAGTAAAAATGTCAATGTAGGTTAAGAAATAGTGTGTTTATGCCTGGGTCATGTTTATAACAGTCAACGGTTATGATTTTCTGAAGATTTTCCTTTGAGAATTTGGTTCTTTTTGCAGCAGGACTGTGTGTCACATTTAACATTCTTCTTCGACCTGCAAAAATACGAACAAAAGGATGAAATCCCTTTGCTTGTTGCACTTTATTCTCTTGTCACAGTTAAAGCAATATTTATTTTCCTCCTCCCCGCGTCTTACGGGGCTATAGTAAATCAAAAAAGTAAACTCTCAGGTTCATTGTGTGAGGGGCTTACTTCTAGGCTTCTACAGTTGCCACAGTAACTAATTAGAAATTTGCATCTCTAAGAGAATTATTTAATGCTGATGTATAAGCCCTTTTATTCTTTGGAGCTTGGCCTTTTGCTAGGAAGTTTCTGGTAGATGTTGGGCCTCGAGGTCATACTGTACAAGCTCTGAACGTAGGTGGCCCTGGTTTCTCCTTTTTATCTGGATGATTCATACCCAGTGAAGAAAATGTCTTGCCAGGTCTTTGTTGAGTGGTGGGCATCTGAAAAGCAATGCTTGATTCATTTAGGCACATTTGTTTTCACCTGTAACTTCTTCTCCATCGCTCATTAGCTAACTCTTGTGTAATTGAGTCACGCGTGTTAAACTAGCAGATCTGAGTTATGCCAACCAACCCACTGACAGGAATCCCTCCTCCAATTCGTCCCGAAGCCTAAGAAGACAATGTCGCTGAAATGCAAAACATTTTGCAGGCTTGGACAATGGGTACTAGTAATCTGAAGGTGAATGTTTCCCCCTGAAGAACTGCTTCTTTTCAAAGGTTTCAACCTGGTGTTCCCCCCCCAACCCCCCCCCCCCCATGCAGAAAGAAAAAGGGAAGCCCCCTTGTGGTGCAAAGACAGAGTCCAAATCGAAGGGACTCCCAGACAACGTGTCCTGAACCCCAGAAGTTGCTGACTGCATCAGGAGCTGCCATTCTGTGCTTGCTGGCACATGCGGAAGATAGGCAAGGTGTGTGAGGAAGATAGATGGGTTCGGTTCTTCCTGATTCCTCTCAAAGCAGGGGAGCCCCTGAGTTTATTGCAGCCAAAACACAGAACAAATATATGTCCCAAGACAATGACCAAGCCTGTAATCAAGAGTAGATGCAGTACGCTCATGTTCCATGAAGCATTATTGGCAATAAGCAGAGGTGGAAGGAACCCAAGTGTCCACTGATGGATGAATGGATGGACCAAATGTGTAAATACATACAATAAAATCTTATTCATCCTTAACAAGGGAGGAAATTCTGACACATCCTACGATGCAGATGGATCCTGAGGACTTCATGCTAAGGAAAATAAGCCAGTCTTGAAAGGACAAATCCTGCACATGTCCACTTAAATGGCGCATCTAGATATTACAGGCTGAATGTTTGTATTTCCCTACCCCAAGTTCATATGTTGAAATCTGATTCTCAGTGAGATGGTATTTGGAGGTGAGGTCTTTTGGAAGTAAATAGTTCATGAGGGTAGAGCTCTTGACTGGGGTTAGTACCCTTATAAAAAGGACTCCAGAGAGATCCCTCACCCTTCCACTGCATTGAGAAACAGTGAGAAGCTGGCCGTCTATGAACAAGGAAGGGGCTCTCACCAGATACGGACCTGCAGGCACCTTAACCTTGGAATTCCCAGCCTCCAGAACTTTAAGAAATAATTTTCTATTGTTTATAAGACACTAAGTGTTTGATATTTGTTTTCGGAATTTGAACTAAGGCTCTAGACTAGTCAAATTTATAGAAACAGAAAATAAAATGGTGGTTGGCTGGGGCTGGGGGTGGGGTGGAGTGGGGGGTGGAAAGTGGAAGTAGTTTTTTAATTGGTAAAGAGTTTCATTTTTGTCAGATGAAAGAGTTCTGGAGATTGGTGGCACAAAAATATGAATATGTTTAACGTGACTGAACTATACACTTAAAAATGGTTGAGATGGTAATTTGATGCTATGTGTTTACCATAATTAAAAAAAAAAAACAGACTAGGTTTAATAGAAGGATGGATAGAGCTCCCTCTTGAAAGGAGGGTGATCACTCTGGGGCCTCTTTAGAGAGAGAGAGAGAGAGAGATCATATTCCTTCATATAAAAGGAGGTAGAGCAGGGGCACAAAGGGACTGGCATCCCCTGTGGTTGGGCCAAAGGGGCACCGTGCTGACGGAGGTGACAACCTTAATCTCCGCCATCAGCAGCCTGGCCACAGCATTGGTACATCTAAGGAAAGGAACCCTCGAAATATAATCTTGCCCACGTTCTGGAAGCAGGAGGAATTGATCTAGCTAATAATTATTTCTTAAAATGTTTTGATCAAATAAAACATCTTTTCCTTAAAAAACTGAACAGAAAATACCACCATTTGAATAAGTTCCTGCATTTTTTTTTCCCTATCTGACTTCTACTTCTTAGGCTTGTGAAAGCTATTTCTCTATTAAGAAGTTTGAATAATCTGTCAATTTTAAATGTAAAATAATCTTCCTTCAATATTGTGGCATTTATAAGGCATTGTCTGATGAATTTAGAGATTCAGTCTTTAGTTCCAGTGGGTTTTTCTTGAAGTTAGGATCTGCAGGTATCTTCTGAAATGAGTGGTTTAAATTACTATTTTAGCTATAGGTCCTAGCACATTGGCATTATGTTTTAGGGATCAATAGATTTGACTTTGTCCAACCAGAATTATATTTATTTTTAACTGAACTCTTGCCATGAAATCTACATTTCAAATCAACTTATGTGGAACACCAGTAACGCTGCCACTTGATTTTTGGGCTCATTTCTAGAACACTCAAAAGCTTGAACAATAAGTAACTTATTAGACTTATTAGAACATTTCTGAAAACATGAAATGTTTCTATGAAAAAAACAGATATATTGCATGTCTCTACAGCACATATTTTATTTAAAAAAAAAATGAAATAATTTTAAAGGCTGCTTTTAAGAGGTGGCTTTCCATGCTGTGCTCAGTGGAAATGTTCTCATTTCACAGCAGACCATAAGGTTGCAATTAGTGTACCAGTCATGGGCTAATAAATGGAAAGCTATTCCCTCAGGAATGGATCAGTTTCTCCAGGCTCAAAGTCCTTTCATTAACACCCATATGTCGAGAGCCCCTCAGGTAGGAAGAAGGAAGCAAATACATGTAACTAATGCTTAGAAGTGTATAAAAACCTGGAATGTAAGGGCACCTGGGTGGCTCAGTCAGTGAAGTGTCTGCCTTTGGCTCAGGTCATGATCCGAGGGTCCTGGGATTGAGCCCCAAGGGCTCCCTGCTCAGTGGAAAGCCTGCTTCTCCCTCTTCCTCTGCCCCTCCCCACTTTGTGTGCTCTCTCTGC
This sequence comes from Mellivora capensis, assembly GCA_004024625.1. Lineage (NCBI taxonomy): Eukaryota > Metazoa > Chordata > Mammalia > Carnivora > Mustelidae > Mellivora > Mellivora capensis. The sequence continues at coordinate 65,917 of PISX010005671.1, read as the reverse complement.
TTTCTTTCTTTCTCAAATAAATTTAAAAATCTTGGAAAAAAACCCTGGAATGTCAAAGTAAAAAACATAAAAATTATGAAATATATCACTCAAAGCCAACAGAAATGTGCTAGAAAGTTTTCTAAGGATGTTCATTCATTCATTCATTCATTCAGTTATTCCCATCTACACCCATTGGAACCATTGCCATGATAATCCTGGTGCTCCCCCTCGGGTATCATTCCCTCTCATGAACATATGGAACATGTTTCCTCTTAGAGCACATTTTCCTTTCAGAAAATTTGTCACATTCTGTTTCATACTCCTGTTCTGTGCTAAGTTTTGCTTCTTACTGTATCATTCACAGGACTTGACACAATTCTTTACGTGCTTGATATCTATCTATTGGATTATGCTTGTGCGTTGGTCTGAAAGGTTTTACCAAGTGTTTACTATGTTCATTGCTAGACGGAAAGCCTGACACATCTATAATTATTTTTATTGACAATTACTTAAAGATTTTGTTTCCAGAAAATAAAGTCATTCAAAAGCTGTTCCGAATTTATGATTCAGGAAGGTTGGCCAAACCATCTGGAATTCAAAGCAATAAATGTTTAGAAAGTAAATTTGAGAAAATGAGGTAAAGTCCAGCATGGGGTATGTCTACTAGAACAGCACAGCAAGGCAAAACAAAACAAAACAAAGCAAAACAAAATGAAACTAAGCCTAGACTTGTTAAAAAAAAAAAAAAAAAAGAATGTACTATCTTCTATGTTGTTACAGCAAATTTCTGGCTGTAACAAAAAAAAATGATCTGCTTGTCAATGATTATGGGAAAAGAGGCATCCTTACACATTACTGGTGGAAGAATAAATGTACAATCTTTAAGCTAGGGAATTTGATTTTATCCATCAAAATTAAAAGTGCATATACCTTTCAACCCAGTGCTTTTGTTTCTGAGAATTTATGCTACAGATACATTCACTCAGTTGCAGAATGACATAGGCACAAAGCTCCTCTTTGCCTTGTTGTTTCTAGTAGCAGAAGTTGAAAATAATCCAAAAGTCTATCAGTAAGGGATTGGTTTTAAATTATGTCTCTCTCACACACACACACACACACACACACACAGGAATATTACAGAGCTGTTAAAAATAATTAAATATCGACATTATTAAATATTGATATGTGTGATTTCCAAGGTTTACTGGTAGGTAAACAAGTAAAACCACCGAGTGCAGAATAATGTACACTGTATGCTACCATTTGTGTAAAGAGAAAGACAGAAAAGAAACATGAATCTGTTTGAACATGCACAAAATATTTCTGAAAGAAAACACAAGAAATTAGGTACATTGGTTACCTCTGGAGAAAACTGGGTGATTGGTAAATAGGGGAGGGGGGGAGATGTTTACTCTATTAACTTAAAAATAGTACTTTATTGAGACGAAATTCATATGACATAGAACTAATCATTTTAAAGTGCACAATTCAGTGGCATTTGTGTGTTCACAATGTGTCTTACCTCTATCTAGCTTCAAAACATGTCTAATGAAACCCTTTACTCATCAGCCAGCTCCTCTGGTCACCCCTCCCTAGGCTCCTGGCAACCCTTATCTTTCTTCTGTCTCTACGGACTTATCACTTCTGGATATTTCTTATCAATGAATCAGACATGATGTGTCCTTTGTATCTGGCTTCTTTTACTTAGAACGTTTTAGAGATTACTTTTTCCTTTCCTTTTCTTTTTCTTTTTCTTTCTTTCTTTCTTTCTTTCTTTCTTTCTTTCTTTCTTTCTTTTTCTTCTTTCTTTCTTTTCACGCTTGAAATGTGAAATTTGTTGAGGTATTATGTATTCAAAAACTAAAAATTTAAAAATAAAACTGCTTGCTGCACACCATGGGAACTAAAGTAAAGATCTGCAGCCTAAATCAGGAATGGATAGTCTGACCAAGATTTATAAAGAAAGAGAAAAATACCCTTTCCTGCAACATCTCATAATCCGTTTCCAATCTGAGCACTCTCTGATTACCATAACAATACACTGGGGGCTTTATTTGCAGAATTCAGTTTTGCCTCGAGTGACCTTTGTCATTAACTTGCAGATATTTGTCTAGAGCAATGAACTCCTATTATTTGAACTTCAGTAGCTTGTGAAACGCTGCCCATAAGCCAAGGGCCTCTATCCCCCTTGGTACTAGTGCTAGTTCTTGATTGCATCATCTTATACAGAATGTAGATCAGGAAACTATCACTGTTACATAGATCCATTCTAGCAAAACATTGGCGACTCAGATAAAGAGATTTTTGTCATCAATAAGGAAATGTGGAAATCCAGAGGAACAATGCTGAAAGAATCATAACTGAGCAGCTTTTGCTCTAAGACTTATCATTTAATTGGGGATTCCAGAAGAATTCCTCAATTCTAATTGCAGAATTTTTTTAATACCTTGAAGATTGGAGTGGGAACACACTCGAAGTCTTCCAGGCTGACCTTTAATTACTCGTATGGGAATTTGTTCTATTAGTAATGGTTGATCACTGAGTAGATACTTGTATGCTTTCTGTGACAGGAAGCTCACAACACAAAAGTTACTGCACTAGATTGATTTCATTCCAGCCTGGAGTAACAAAATCATGATGATTTGCTTGAGACTTTCCCAGTCTTAGTGCTGGAAGTTTCTTGTCCTGGAAGTTCCTTGTCTTAGAGAATCCCCCAGTCCAGGGCTAAATAGAGTAGCCGGTCACTCTATTCCAGCCAAGTGCAATGATGTCAGGTAGGTACCCCACAGAACTAAGCTATGAAAGACTGGATTGATTTTCCAAAGTCAAGGAGGGAGCACAAAAGAAGGACATTAAACTCTGTATTAACATACAACATGACCTCTGATCTATATATAATTTCTAATGCATTCTGGTGATTTTCCATCATAATTTTGGATCCCTAGCTTGGAACCATAGTTGTTAGGCACCCATGAGCTCTGGCATTTGTTAGCAGGGTTGTATCAAAATTAAAGATATCTTTTGGAATATTTGTCTTGGGGTAATGTGTATGATTATTATGAGAATGCCTGGAGTCAAGAAAACCAGGGGGGGATGCAGACCCAAAGTGGTTGGGACTGAGGGGATAAAGACAAAGAAGAGATTTAGAGAAGCCAAGTCGGAACTGCATGCCTTTTGGACTGAGGAATAAGAAAGAGAGGGAGGAACTGCAGACCACCTAAGGCATTTGTTCTCAAACTTAGATGCATATAAGAATCACCTGGGAGTGTTTTTTAAAAACACTGATGCTTCCCCCTCCCCCATGAAAATATGATTTCATCTACTTAGGGGGGTTCAGATAGAGGTATTGTAACAAGCCCCCTAAGTGCTTCTTTTGTGCAGTAAGGATTGGAACCCAATGATTTAAAGCTTCCAGGGTGGTTTATTGGGCTTTTATAGGATGTTTTTCTTCTTGAATGACCCAATTACACATTTTGTTTTGACACTTTAATCCTCAGGAATGCCCACGGTTTCAGAGAAGGTGAGGGGAATTTGAGCCGGTTCCGGAAGAGTAAATGATTGAAAGTACTGACTTATTGTGATATCTGGTGTCTGAGACTCTGCCATCCTCCTCCAAAACGTTCTAGTGATTGAACACGAAATGAGCAGATTAGTTTACATGTGTGATCTCATCCAATATCTCCTCTTAGCCATCTTAGAAGGTATGATTTGAAGAGGGCAGAGTAAGAATAAGACCCTGGGTTTGTTCCCCATCACTTTACCTCGAGCTACCCATGGTGGCTCATTCTAGAAGCCCAGGGCAGCTCCTGGTGGAGGAAAAGTCTTCCTCTTCTAACATCTGAACAAGTCAGCAGGACTGAGGTCTCCCTTGACCAGAAGACATCTGTTAAATTTTTTTTTATTCAAGCTTCTACAAAGAAGCTACAAGTCACACAACAAAAACATGAGTGAATTTCTATTTAGGCGGATAAAAAAGGCATTTTTCTAGATGGCCTAGTACATGTAAAGTCAGGAACAGCAGAGGGGATAGTCACTATTTCAGACTCCTAGAGAATTTTACAACAGGAAGTTTAAGTCTGAAAGAGAAGAATTGTGTATGTGTGTTTGTGAGGGGATTTCTCCCTTATACAATGGCTCACACACGTTAAACATCCATTATTTCTAATTTTAGCAGTAATAACAAAGTTATTGTTTTTTTAATTTTTTATTAACATATAATGTATTATTAGCCCCAGGGGTACAGGTCTGTGAGTCATCAGGCTTACACACTTCACAGCACTCATCATAGCACTTACCCTGCCCAATGTCCATAACCCCACCACCTTCTCCCTCCCTCTCTCCCCCCAGACAAAGTTATTGTTTTAAAGCTACTTTGCTTTGCTACAATGAAGTTCTGTATCTGAAGGAAATTGAAAACACTGGGCAAGCACAATGTAAGCTATTAAAGATAAAAGATGTAAACTTAATTAGAAAAATACAGGCCACTTCTGCATTATCATGACTTCAGAATCTAGAATCTTGGATTTCTCCTTGTGGTCCTTAGTGAAAAAGAGAAAATTTCTGAAAGGTGATTTGAATTTCCCAGATTATAGTATTCCATTTGATCGTGGACATTTCCTATGAAGCTACAGTGGTTCTTCAAAGCAAGGGTCCAGGTTCTAAGAGCTTGTCGCTGTTGGGGAGGCCCAATCCCACAACTCTGAACCTGCCTCATTCCCTCCGCAGCCAAGTCAGGCCATCCTCGATGTGCATTTCTTTTTCAACTGCGAAGAATTCCAGTTTGGTTTTTCCGACGTTCCTCTCTTCTTCCATGACGATTTCTTTTTTGGAAACTTCAGGAACCCTAACGAAACCACGGAAGCATTGCAATATTAATGCGAGGCAAATGGAAAAAAAAAACAAAAAACAAGCACGGCCATAAGACAAAAGCCAACTCCAGTGCCATCCACTTTGTGCGTGGAGAAGAAATGATACCGCTCCTCCTTATAAATAAGGGGTTTGCAATGTGTCGTGCCTTTTCGGGAGGGGAGGGGGTGCTTATTGATGCTGCATCTGTTTTGTCAGAGCGTCAGCTAATGGAGAAAGTTAATTGTGTTGGTTGTAAGGCCACCTGTCACACACATGCCTCATTTCCATACTAATGGTCCAGCAGTGGCAGGCAGGGCTCTTTCCGCAGTAACAGCTACTGCCTCTTTGGAAACGTGGGCCAAATGTGCCTACGCAGCACTGCAGGCCTGTGTGCGGATGCCGCTAGTATTGTGCCCGCCAGGGCTCAGATTAACCCCCTACTAGCGGCTCCAAACTGGATTTGCGCTGAAATTGGGGATGCTGTAAATGCGGCTGGGGGTCGGGGTAGGGTGGGGGGTGGGGCGGAGAGGGCCGAGTCCATGGTGAACCTGCTGGGAGAGGCAGCTTTTGGACGCCAGTGTTTTAGAGAATAAACATCTGTATAGCCAATTCACCCCACACTCTGGGGAGAAAGAGAGAGAGAGAGGAGAGAGAGAGAGAACTGAACTGAAATGCTCCATACTCAACTTCTCCTTTAAGAACAGCCTCTATCATTACTTCGTTGTTGTATCTGGTCTTTTTCTAGAAGCATTTTCACCACCTCCCTTTGTCTTTTTTTTTTTTTTTTAACTTGCCGTTTTGAATCAGTTTGTATCCCTAGGAAAACTGGTAGTTTTCTACCCTCATTTATAAGGCAAAGGTCAGTTTCAGAGCTCTGTAGAATCAGTTTCCGGGCTCTGTCGCCTAAATTATGGAAAGCCGCCTTGACTCCTGACTATAAAGGATTGCACTCTGGACAGTACTTCATCCTGCAGCACTTTTTACAAATCATCTGAATCTCAGGCGTAGTTGAGGAATCAATGCCCTCGAGAAGAGGTTGATGAATATTTTAGTGGGAAACTATTAGATGCAATTTGAGAGAGGTGACTATCCCCTCAATGAGACAAGCCAATAAAATGGAGAGCCATTTCTTCTCAGCTCCGAATCCCGAGGATATAGGAAATACCAGGTTCAGTTTCCTTGGGATCCTTTTGTATATGGCTTTCCATGACCTTACACAGCTCTCATAAAGGGATTTGGGGCTGATCACCAAATGTTGCAGCATGACTGCTCTTTGAGAGATGGGGAACACATGGGCCGGCATGCTTACAGTTTTTAACGGCCAATTTTAGTGGAATTGATGATTATTTTAGGCTGGATTATATCTATTCTTGTATCAACATAAATTTTAGAATAGATGTCACAGTGATTTGGAGGAGGCTCAAAGTCAGGCAGGTAATGGTTCTGGCTGCATAACAAGTGAAACGTCCTGAGATGTGACTTATCTCTGGGATGTGTGCCATCAGAGTCCCTCAGCTGGATAGGGCTGTGCTGCCTTTGGGGAGTGCCCTAGATGGCACCAGGGAGACCAGGTGCTGGAGGCTGCAGAGTTTTATGGGTGCTCCAGTCCCAAAAGGTAAAAGGGTACAGAAACACCTATGGGTCAGTTTCCTGGCTGATCTTTGTTAGGTCTGGATTTGGCAACGTGCCACAGAGTTTCCCAGAGCAATAAAGAAGAAGGGGTTTGGTGACAATGGGGACCCAGCACAAATGGAAAGTCTTTGTGGGGTAGCCACTGTATGTCAGGGTCTGCAACCTTCGCCAGGCATTGATGCTGCCCAGAAATCCTTCTGCATGTCCCGAGTTGACATCTTGTCCTGTTCCTTGTCATTGCTATGCAAGTTTTTATCTTTTCCCTACAGCTCCTCCCCTCTGAATACAACTTCATTTTGAATTTTACAGAGAAAACAGGGTACAAAGTAAAACTTTCTCCCAACCTTTGGCTCCAAGTGACACCAACCAACTTATCTACAGCCACAACAATTTGTACGTCAGTCCTTCCACCCTAGTAAAAAAAAGTGACTTGCTTTCTTCTTCTTCTCCCCACCATCCTCCTCCTCTTTTTATTTTATTTATTTATTTGACAGAGAGAGTAGTCACAAATACGCAGAGAGGCAGACAGAGGGAAGGGGGAAGCAGGCTCCTCGCCAAGCAGAGAGACTGATACGGGGCTCGATCCCAGGACCCTGAGATCATGACCTGAGCCAAAGGCAGAGGCTTAACCCACTGAGCCACCCAGGTGCCCCCATCCTCCTCCTCTTGTTCCTCCTTTACCTTTTCCTGTCTTCTCTCTCCCACCCCCACCTCACATCCATGCACATGTAAGCCCATGCAGGTGTCCAACTCATGACAGGTCAGCCCAAGGGTGGATATCAGCACACTTGAGGAGGTATAGGTTTGGTAAATCACAGCCCCTCAAAAACTGACAAGAGACACATAAGTATATTAGCAATTACTGTTGTCTGACTCGTGCCACATCCGGCATCCGAGGAACGCAGGGGAGGGATGTAAAATCAGACTGAGGGTCAGTGAAGAGTTCCTGAAGGAGGTGAGATTTGGGTTGAGTCCTGAACAACTTGAGGCAAATTAAAAAAAAAAAGAAAAGGAGAGATGAACATTTCAAACTGATAAAACAGCCTGTATGAAAGGATTTCAGCTGTGCCAGGACCTGAGAGCGCTATGATTTGGTGGCAGATAGGAAAAGCCTGTGCAGGAAAAACAGATGTAGAGAGAGGTTACCAAGGGCCAGTCATGAAGAGCCACATGCAGTATATCAATGGGCTTGAAATTCATTCTATGCTATGGAGTTATGGAGAAATTTTAAGTAGAGAAATGCAGTGGTAGCCATGTGGAGGGTGAGGAGGGAATAAGGCTGCAGTTAAGGGATGAGTCATTGCAGTGTCCTGAGGTTTTGAAAAGACTGGCTGTAGAAGAAGAGGAGGAGAAAACAGATATAGAGCAGTGCATCGGACAGGCCTTGGTGACTAGACAGTGGGTGGGAGAAGGTAGGAAGTGGATAAGGTGACCCCTGCATTACTGACTTGAGTAGCTGGGTAGATGGTGTTAGCATTGCCAGACTACAGGAGGCAGAACAAATATTAAGGGAAAGAGGCTTGCTGCCCTTTGGCCCACACTGAGCCTGAAGGACCGGTGAGTGAATCTGTTCAGCAAATGACTGTCATGTGGCAGAGTGGCCTGGCAATTCTCTGGAATGGTGGTGATCAAAGCCATTGCAGATGGCATGCAAGTGTGTGCCCTGGGGTGGACTGGGGCCCACGGACCACTCTGGTGAACCCTGATGATGATGGAGTAAGGGACAAATGAAGAGATCACCAGAGAGAATCAGATGGAGCAGCAAGAGAGGGACCAGGAAGATCCGAAGGAGGAGTTTCCTAGAGGCAAAGGCACAGAGAATTTTTCTTGTTTCATGAGAGTAAAGAGAAATCTTTTCCAGGTTATTAATGCTCTTTTTAAATGACTTCAACATTCCTTCCTCCTCCTCCAATATATACCTTTAGTTGATATTTGACATTTTAATTTTTTAATTTAATTTAATTTTATTTTTTTAAGATTTATTTTTAACTAATCTCTACACCCAGTGTGGGTCTCAAACTCACAACCCTGAGACCAAGAGTCACATGCTTTTTCTACTGAGCCAGCCAGGTGCCCCAATATTTGACATCTTTAAGTAAAGTGTTGGTACTGGTCATGTAGTAAACGCTCAGTAAGTATTTTATTGAGTTTATTGAGCTGGCTTTGATTATGAGCAACTATGACACTGAATGAATCCCCTCAAAATATATGTATTTTTAAAACTAAGTGCCAAAACCCCAATAGGTATGTACAAAATGACACATGCACAAAGTTATTTGTTGCAGTATTATTACAACAAGAGATTAGAAATAGCCCAAATGGTGGTGCCTGAGTGGATCAGTAGGTTAAGCATCGGACTCTTGGTTTTGGCTCAGGTCATGATCCTAGGGTCATGAGATCAAGCCCCAAATGGGGCTCCAAACTCAGCACAGAGTCTAGTTCATATTCTCTCTCTCTGCCCCTGTCACTGCTCATTCTCTCTCTCAAATAAATAAATAAATCTTAAAAAAAAAAAAAAGAAAGAACCTAAATACCCATCAATAAGGGACTGGTATTATATATTATGCTCATCTATTATTAGAATATGTGCACAGTTTTCGGTGAACTATCTGTGCTCTGCAAAGCTCTGAAAGATATTTATTACACGAATAAAACAAGAAAGAGAGTAGCATATATAGTAAGTCATCATTTGTGTCTATATACATGTATATATATATGTATATATATATGCACATATGTTTTGCAAATTAATAGATTGTCTCTGAAGAGTAAGAAAATCTAACAGTTTCAGGTGGGGAACTGGATGTCTGAGGACAACTTGGTGGGGACATTTATTTTTCACTCCATACCAATTTTTTATCTTTTGAAATTTTGTCATGAACATACATAATCTGCTCCAAAAATTAAGTAAGGACTTTTAAAAAGAATTAATGGTAGTACTGGTGTTGGGAGCAGGAAGGGAGAATGTATCCATATTGAACATTCGCCATGTGGAAGACACTGAGCTAACTGCTCTATGTATGTTATTACTGTGTTTATTCCAAATGCAGTACCATGATGGGGATTAAGTGAACTTCTCAAGGACCCACAGCTAATGTGACAGGGAGGTCAAGATATCCCTGTAAATTTTTTACAACCAAAACAGAGTATAGTTCCATCACGACTATTGGTTAATATTTTTGTTTATAATAAACAGTCAGACAAAAGTAAAACATGTTAGACATGTGTAGGAACTTAACTTGTTCCATCAATCTCACGAGCCATCTTTCTGCTGAAGTGGATGATATTTTTTGAATACTGAAAATATGTGTTCTCAATTTTTTTGTGCTATTCACAATGTAACAGCTACAGACATAGCATGCTTTTGTGTATAATCCTCATTGTTAATGATTCTTTATTACATCTTTTAAGCCTAGAAACTAATAAGCAATAAATCAAGCCCCAATTCATGACATTTGCCTATTCCCATACTATAAATACCTCCTCCATTATTGATTTCAGAAAGTCACCAACTCATAGAGTGTGGAGTTGAAAAGACATGCACAATAACACACCATGAGACAGTATTTCTGTCCCACTGGCACAGGATGTAAATAACCTCAAGAGCAGAGATAATAGTAACATAACTGGAAAGTGATAACTTTTGAGTTTATATTGACACTGTTCTTTTTTTTTTTTTTTTTTTTTTAAGAAAGCATCATGCTTAGTCTGGGGTCCAATGGGGGCTTGAACTCAAAACTCTGAGATCAAGATGTGAGCTGAGATCAAGAGTTGGAGGCTTAAGCGACTGGGCCATCCAGATGCCCCATGTCACCTTTGTTCTTAACACAATGTATTTACTTACAAGTTTGTAGAATTGATTTTTTAATAAAGTTCATGCTTGACAACTACCTTCCAAGTTTCTGTAAATTTAACAATTGGTTCTCAGAAGTCAGTACAATTCAGGTCCAGCACAGCACTGGCTGGAGACAGAATTTAATCTATCTCTTCCAGAATTTGTAGACTGCGTTTTAGTCGTTCTGCTACTGCCTCCCATTTGCTAAACAGTTATTGGGCCCACTCAGGTACCAGGCTTGATGCCACTGACTAGAGGTGGAGCAAAACATTGGCTCTGCCCTCAAGGAGATGACCACATAATCAAAGAGAAAGATATTAATGAAAGAATCATGAATAAATTTAGAATAAATTCAAAATTCTGCTTGTGGCAACTGGAGTAGATTAGTAGATCCCAGGTGGATTTAACCCAACAAGGAAGGTTAAGCAAGACTTCCTTGAGGAAGGGATGCTCTACTGATATCTGGAGGAGGAATTAGAATTAAATAAGAAAAAGGAGAGGGGCACCTGGTGACTCAGTCAATTAAGCACCTGACTTTGGTTTAGGTCATGATCTCAGAGTCCTGGGATCAAGCCCTGCATCAGGTTCCTTGCTCAGCGGAGCCTGCTTCTCCCTCTCCCTCTCCCTCTGCCTTTCCCCATTCTTGTGCTTTCTCTCTCTCAAATAAATAAATAAAATCTTTAAAAAAATAAATAAATAGGAAAAAGAAGGAGCAGAGAACATTCCAGACAATGGAAAATGGCATAAGTAAAGGCCCTGTGGCAGAATAAGCACAGCAAGTATGTGTGCCTAAAAGATGACTGGTGTGGCTAGAGAAGAAGAACAAATTGGAGATTTGATGAGGGTGGGAGTGGGATAATATTATATACTTGCACAGCTACTGACTGGCAAAGCTTGATCCAGATTTATTGGATATAAAATCTCTACTCTGACCCTCTATGCAACATGGCTTCCTGGTTGTTTATGAACCTTCCTTGCATCTTAAGACTGTGCTTTGTTCTTTGTTAGCACTCTCAGCACTATGGTTTAAAAAAAAAAAAAGTTGAGGGACATCTGGGTGGCTCAGTTGGTTAAGCGGCTGCCTTCGGCTCAGGTCATGATCCCAGCGTCCTGGGGTCGAGTCCCACATTGGGCTCCTTGCTCGGCAGAGAGCCTGCTTCTCCCTCTGCCTCTGCCTGCCTCTCTGTCTGCCTGTGCTCACTCGCTCACTCTCTCTCTCTGACAAATAAATAAATTTTTTAAAAAAAAGTTGGTTTTTGTTTTTGTTTTCTTCCCTTTTAAGTAAGGGAAGGAAGGGTACCACTATGATTGGGCAGAGGTCCAAGAAGTGGAGGATTTGGATTAGTCAGGAATAGCAGCAACTGTTGATGAGAGTCTGCCGTGGCATTAATACATTTTCTAAATTTCTTATGATGATCCTTTAAGGTATTTATTCAGGCTGCTGTAACAAACACTATAGACTGGGTGGCCTATGAATGGAAGAAATGTAATGCTCACAGTTCTGGAGGCTGGAAGTCTGAGATCAGGGTTCCAACATGGTTGGTGGAGGGCCTTCTTCTGGGTCGTGGGTGCCTTGCTGTGCCCTGATGTGGTGAAAAGGGCAAGCTAGCTCTCTGAAGTCTCGTACATAAAGGTATTAATCCTAATCATGAGGGCTCCACCTTCAAGACCTAATCACCTCCCAACACACTGCCTCTAAATGCCATCACTTTGGAGAATTGGATTTCAACGTATGACTTTGGGGGACATGCAGACCATAGCAGGTGTCATTAGACTCAATCCCCATATGAGGAAAACAGAGCTTCTGAGAGGCACATCTTAACCTTGCAAGTGAGCAGAAGAGATTCTCCTCAGGTCTCTGATCACCTCTGCTGCTCCAGGCTGCCACTCTCCTCAATTTCCTGTTGATTATACTTGAGGAATGTGAGAAAAGTGCACCCTCTTTATCATTGTTTGTCTCTCCCTTACCTGCCAAGCTACCAAGTTACCTAGAACAAAACTAACCACATAAATTGCACCACCTTTGTTGGCTCCTTCCCCTAGAGGAGTTCCAAAAAAGAGAACCCACACTGGAGAAGTGGCTGGGTGTATAAGTTGGGGAAGGAAAGTTGGAGCCCATGGAAGGAAGCCCATAGCAAACTGGTAGGTCAGGCTCCTAATATCAGGGAAAGGGGTTCAAAACACAAACCATAATATAATATTTACTGTGCTCATATTTTTCTCTTGCTAGAATTATTCTACTTCATGAGCTACTGTGAGAACAGATCTTATAACCCTGAGTGTGTTCAGCCTGCTTTCAGGGAATTTGAGGAGATCTACTAATTCATCATAAAAACAGCTACATATAACATTTGTAATAAAAAGTTAAAAACACTTTTTTATTTCTCTTCTGAGAGAACACAAAGTGCTTACCTAACCTGGTTATTAAAGTAAAAAAAAAAAAGCATAATTTTTGTTTACTGAGTAAGCTTTATTTTCCTGCTTCTGCAGATTCGTTCCACCAGGTTTCTCCATCTAGGACTGCTCTTCACTTCCACTCTCCAGCTTGTGATGGGATCAAGGGAAGACCTGGCTCTGACCCGTGGTAAGGACTTGGAGAATGTCTGATACAGGATTGCATTTTGCTGCAGCTGCTGAGCAAATGAAAACTGCTTTTCCTGCTCCTTGTGAGCAAAACATCAGGTCTAAGAAGTACAGAAGAAAGCAAGTGAATGACTGGCAGATCAAAGGTCAAGTAGCCAAGTGTCATACCTGAGGACTAGCCTCATGGAGAGACCCAGTTCTTGAGAAAGGTAGTGCTCAGGAGAGTAGAACCCTTGGTGTGCATTATGAACCTTGTGGGGTTGAGAAGGGAGTTTCATGGACTGGGTAGGTTGAGACTCAGTCTAGTCTCAGAATAAACCATCAGAATTGGAATAGCAGAGCCATGAGTTCCAGGAAGACTTTGACAACACATTTCCTGAAGCAACATGATTTTTCTGTGTCTCAAGTATCTTTGTACCAAATTGAAACACTCCAAATATTTACAGCCATTACTTCCAGCCACATACATTTTCTTAGTCATGCAGAAAGTATTTACATTCTACTTGTGGAATTATATTCAACAATATGGCCCTAAGAGTGTTTTCTCACTGACAGTTGAATAAAAAAAAATTCTAATGGACATTCATGTGTGATTTTTTATCAAAATATAAGTTAAAAATGCAGAGAGGACAAATAATTTGGCTGTTACGAGCACAGGTCCTAGGATCAGCTAATCAGCTCCAATGCTTCCAACCATGTGCTCAGGTAAGTATTAAAACCTCAACTTTGGCTGCTAATCTATAGGGTTGAGAGGATTAGATGAAATGGCACATGCATATTTTTAAAAGGATTTAATTTAATTTATTTTAAGAGAGAGAAAGAGAGTGCAAGCAGGGGGAAGGGAGGAGGGAGAGGGAGAGAGAGAGAATCTCAAACAGACTCCTCACTGAGCACAGAGCCCAAGGTAGGGCTCGATCCACGACCCCAAGATCATGACCTGAACTGAAGTGAAGAGTCAGACACTTAACCAACTAAGCCACCCAGGAGCCAGGACATGCACCTATTTTAGCACAATTCCAGACATCATAAATTTTAGGTTCATTGCTATCCACCTAGTACTCAAGGTGAGGTCTTTGAAAATGTAGATACTGAAAGTGTAGAATTTTTTGTTTATGAGTTCTTTGTTTTTCTTTTTATTATTATCTTTTTGTTTATGACTTTTCTTAAGGGTGCATTTATTCAATCTCATTTGAGGAGGGAATATAGGACTTTCTCGGTCATCATCACATGCTCTCTCTGGATAAGATTTCCTTCATTAAGTATTTAATGATACTTATTAATTAGGTAATTCATTTATTACTTAATTTTTATTAAGTGAATTAACTACTATACTTATACTTGATTAACTATTACTTAATTTATACCTAATTGACAAAGGAATTGTCATTAAGTAGTTAGGTTGTGTCTTTGTAAATCTACATAATTGATTCCCATAATGGATTTAGTTTGTTCGTAAAATTTGCTTCTACTAATTGATACTCAATTAGAAACTCTTGGATGTGTTCTGAGTGGATATAGCATGTGAACAACGTGTGCTCTTTCCTTTTACAAGTACAATATTCATCCCCTGCTTGAGTTTTATTCCTTTTGTATCAGCATGGGACTCACTAGATATATTTTTACTCAGTAAGTATTTCCCGAGTGCTCATTATATACTGGCTCTTTTAGGTACTGAAGGAAATCATGGAATCGTTATCAGGCTTGGCATCTAAAAATATTGTCTGGGACATAATTATATTAAAAAGAACTTGCTATTTATTTGAAATTCAAGTGTACCTGGGCTCTACTTCTTATCTGGTAACTCTCAGCTATGGTGCTCGCTTCCATATAGTTTCTCACAGCGTGAGGGATACTGTTGAGAATTCCTCAGGCGATCGAGCACCACACAGCGTGGTGGAAGCTGTGAGAAAGTCCAGGTGCAGAAAGGTAGCCCAGAGAAAGCAGCATCTGAGCTAAGCTGAGAAGGATGAGGGGCCTTAACTCAGCAGGGGCTCTGCTTGGGAAAGTGCTTCCTGCAGACGCATCAGCCTGTTGGAAGGGTCTGAGGCAGAAACCAGCTTGAAGAGTTTGTCAGACTGCTGCATAACTTAATAATTCACATAGACTCAGATAGAACAGAAGTGGGGGAGGGGTGTGGAGAATTCCTCGGGAGGCTCAGATGCATCTTCGCCCCCTGATTCCCGGGTTATCCCCCTATTTTCCCAGACATCTCCTCCTTTTACTTAAGCTCGCCTGAATGCCTTTTAATTATTTATAAGTAATAATAGCCTTAATTAAAACAAGTAAGCACTTTGTAAATCCTGAAGGAGTGAGCATAAGTGGAGGCTCTGATCTTTCTTTTGGGAGGGCGGGGGAGAAAAAATAGTTAGATTATATAGTTGACTTATGATGAAAAAATCTCATACTAAGTTTCTCTTGAAAAATCTCTTAGATTGTCCACCAAGGCTTACATGGAGAAGCATTCAAGGGGGAGCCAGATCAAGAGAGGAAAGGCATTTCTTCCCTCCTGCTGGTCCCAGGGCCTGGGCTCTGTGACTGGGGTGGCAGGTGACTAGCAGCTCTCACTCATGCTCCTTCTGTTAGCTGATTGTGCATTGCTAAATTTGTGTCAGCTGTATTTGTGTAAGTTGAATGCGAATTCACTGAGAGCGGATGAAGAGTGCTGCGGTCACCATGGAAACAGAATGGACCCCCATACACACCCAGATTTGGTTCAGATGTCAAGACTGATAACGACACACATGCACTAAGGGGGTCCAAAAAGGTTTATGACTCACATAGTAAGGCTTTCTAGGGAAAGCAGAGCATGCTTGAGAACAGGTCCGGAAATGGCTTCAGAGAGCAGTGAAAGTTTACACTGGCTTGGCCCCCACTGTGGTTAGGGGGTGGGGCTGGGTGGGGCTGGGTGCCTGGTCACAGCCAGGGCTTATGTAATTTGAACTTTGTGGGGCCAAAGGGAGAGAGTCCCCAGGATTTTTCATCGGCTTGTCTATTTAAGGGGCAAGAGAGGAAGAGGGAGGACTGGGGCTCGACATTTGTCTGCCCACATTAAAAAATGGCGTCAGACTCTTTATTACAAGTGATGTTTCTGCTTCTGATTGATGATAGTTTCATATATCAATGTGTAACTTTCCACTAACTTCTCCATTAGTTGCATCAGATGGGGTCTGACAGGAAAGAGGTCGCACACACCAATAGGATAACTTGAAGGGTGTTTAGTTAAGGGACAATGAGCAAAAGTGAGGGTAAGGTGTAAGAAAACAACAAGGAATACTGTAATACCCGTGGACAAATTGGTGAGACCTATTGTCCTTGTCAGGAGTGTGGGGAACAAGAGAACAATTTCTTTGACCAAGCTGTCATACAAAAATACCATACGCAATTTCTGGTATTTTAAATGAGTGATTTTCATTGCACATAAAATAACAGCAATTTGGAACATGTAGAGAAACAGGTTTTATGCTTTCGCTCTTTTAATTTAATGTTAAAAGTTCAGAGGAAACAAGAAGCAGGTCCCAACAACATGCAAACCCATATGATGGCAGACACCAAAGCTTTGGACATCGTGATAGCTTAATCATGTTTACTCACCAAAAGATTGGCAGAATAACCAGCAGAAAATCTCCTGTGAGTGATGTGATGAGTAAGACCAGTAGTTCCAGGGACTGTCTTAACGATTAAGGGGTTTGTCTCTTCTATACAGAAGTTTAATTCCTTTGTCAGAGGATCCCCTCTAGGGGCGCCTGGTTGGCTCAGTGGGTTAAGCCTCTGCCTTCGGCTCAGGTCATGATCTCAGGGTCCTGGGATCCAGCACCGCATCAGGTGCTCTGCTCAGCAGGGAGCCTGCTCTCCCCTTCCCCCTCTGCCTGCCTCTCTGCCTACTTGTGATCTCTCTCTCTCTCTCTGTGTCAAATAAATAAAATCTTAAAAAAAAAAGGATCCCTTCTATTTGCCACACACCCTATGCTAATTAATTCCTGTATTTGGGAGCGAGTCCTCAAAGCACCGAAGTACTGGGGCTATTTAGACCATAAAACAATAGTGTGGTGTTGTCTCCCTCTATTCCTACTCTTTTCCTACACAGTCAAAATTTAATGTTGGCACAAATCGAAAACAACATAGCAGCTTTTCTGAAATTTATTATGCATCCTAAAATGCATTTGCATTTTTGAATACTTATTTTTGGCCTCCGTTTTCATGCAATTTTGTTTATATCACTAAAAACAGGGCAATATGACTTTTTGTTCCTTTTATGACTCCAATCTGATGCCCAAAGGGATGAAGTCAAAATCGTTAAGCAAATGGCAGAAAGCAATCAATGTTCTCAAATAAAAGGTCACACAATAAGGACAGAAGCAAGGGAAGTACAAAAAAACCCCACTCATTGTTTTGGCTTGAAAATCTTCAAACTGTCATCAATCTACAAGTAAAGCACTGAAATGAGAACCATGGCTGTATTTGGTAGTTATGACATTTTCATTGAGCAATGGACTATGATTGTTTGATATATAGCCATTTGAAAATCTCTTTGTGTGTGTGTGTGTGTGTGTGTGTTTAAAGAGTAGGAAAAAATTGTGGGTAAAGATGAGCTTTCCTTTGATGTTGACCAGCAAAAATTTCACGACTATGAAAGCCCAGGCTTCCATCCTCGGGCATGTTCATAAACTGGAACCAGTGCAAAGGGAGCTTTTTTCTCAGAGCGTGTTCTGGGAACAGAAAAAAACAGGTGTGTCGCGGGAGCCAGGGACCTTCCAATAACTTCAGGACAAAGCATTTAACAGCTTCCTTAGTTTTCAAGACCGCAATCACAGGCGTATTTGGTGTAGATTTTTTACCCTCAGTCTGGCAAGCAGCCTGACTAAATGACGCCTCTCAGTGCACTGCTGTTTCTAGTACTCGATTAGTGTCAGATCAGAATGAAATAAATATATGTAGCAATGCCTTTTTCAGAGGCAGCTGCCACTGAATGTGTTGACACAAAATGTTTGCTTTCCGTTACATACATATTGGACTCTTTAAAATGCCCTTAAGTAAAATGCTACACTGAGTGGAAAACTGCACCCAGCACACCTCAAATACTGATGTCGCCTGCGAAACCACTCACGATAAATGCTCATATATGGTGGCTGCCCGTGTGTAGAATCCTCTCATGCAGACGGTTGGGGGTAATTCTAAGACCATTTGCAGCCTTTATTGGCCTTCTTCCAACAATTTTTGCATTTTTTCTGGTAGGGATAAATTTGATGAAAAAGATAGAAATGGATTCCCAGGTTAAAATTTTTTTTTTTTAAAGATTTTATTTATTTATTTGAGAGAGAGAGAGAGAAAGATATAATGAGAGAGAGAGCACAGACAGGGTGGGGAGAAACAAGCTCCCCTCTGAGTCAGGAGACTGATGCTGGGCTTGATCCCAGGAGGACCCCAGGATCATGACCCAAGTGGAAGGCAGATGCTTAACCGACTGAGCCACCAGGCACCCCCCCCAACAACAAGTTACAATTTTAGAAAGCATTCTCCTCTTTCTACTTTATAGAAAAAATTTTTCCCTGATTAAGAAATATACAGTCATTGTTTTAGTATACACTCTGAACATTTTTGATATTTTTCATTTATATTTGTGTTCTTTTTAAAAAATAAAATTAGGATACTTAATATTTTATTAATTAAAAGATGAATAGCTCTGCTTCCTCTCCCCCCTACTCTACATACACACACACACACACACAGAGCACAAACAGGGGCTAGAGACAGTACTGTTTGGGGGAGGTGTGTGAAGTTTATATCTGATAAGGGCTGACTTCAGTCTGTTCTCCATTACAGTTGACTGCTGGCTTATGCAGAGCAGAGGCCCATAAAAAATTAACTCCCAGGAAGCAGAGCCTATAATTTTAAACAAGAAGATTCCTTCTTGGAATAAACTTAAGAGAATTCAGGTTAAGGAGACACTACGCTGTTCTTATGGATTGTGGGTGTCTCTAAGGACACACTTGTTATGGTCCCCTGAGAGGTTTCCTGAGTTCTTGTTCCTTTCTTCCCATCCCAATCTTATAGAGACTGTAGCCTGAATGAGGCAATCTGTCACAGAGCTTTGATTTGATTCATGCAGAAAAGGGAGAAAAACTGCAGTCATTGTTTTGCTTCTTTTCTATTCTGATGTTTAGGAGGAAAGACCTAAAAGTTATCTGACAGAATTAAGAAAGAGCAGGGCACAGAGGATCTAAAAATCAGCAAGGTATAATTATAACTTCATAATGTCTCTTACAGCTGGGCAAAATAACTAGAGATAAGGGAAGTGTCCATTGATAAGAGTTGATTATGGAGGACAGGCTATAAATCTTTGTGCAACTGTTCTTCTTCTTTATATTATTCTAAGATGTTTTAAGTACAGATAATATTTAAATAAATTTAATTAGTATTTGGTCAATATTTATACCATCCTGTAAATGACAAAAAGTTGTAAATTAGTTTAGATGTACTTTTTTAAAAAAGATTTTATTTAATTAAATGACAGACAGAGATCACAAGAAGGCAGAGAGGCAGGCAGAGAGAGAGGAAGGGAAGCAGGCTCCCTGCTGAGCAGGTAGCCTGACTCGGGGCTCCATACTAGGACCAGGACCCTGGGATCATGACCTGAGCCGAAGGCAGAGGCTTTAACCCACTGAGCCACCCAGGTGCCCTGAGTTTAGATGCACTTTTAAGGTCACCTCTCAATTATTCACACCTGAACCTACAGATGACCTAAAAAGTCTCCACTGACACCTGCTGGTAGTCTTTGGAATTGCAGAAAGAGTGGCTAAGAGAGGCTAACTGCTGGAAGACATGACTTGCAAATTCTAATCCATTTCAGCGAGTGTGATCATGGTAAACTCTTCTCATTCCACAGCATGCAAGATTATCTGAGCAGGGCCTTTATTGTGACACTTAACTGGTTGTTTTCAATATTTTTTAGTACTTAGTGTGCACCATGACTGTATTAGATGCTAGGATTGTAGGGCTAAAGCACATAATCAAGGCACTAACATTCTCTGGTGCAGAAGACAAATACACTATTACAGCACAGTGTCTTCTTCATTATGATAGAGTTATGAACTGATTCTTTACATTGATTCAATGACCAAATGCTAACTGACCACCTGTTTGTGCCTTGCACTACTCTGGGAACTATGGAATAAGCAAAGACCCGTTATATGTCATAAGTCCTGGGAAAGGAAAACCTTAATGGTGAACATTTAGAATGGGTACAGCAGATCTCCAGCACTTATTCATCTGGCTTAACTGAAGCTTTATGTGTGTTGATTAGTAATTCACCATTTCTGCCTCCCCTAAGGCCCAGGCAACCACTATTCCACTCTTTGAGTCTATGAATTTGACTTTTAGATATCTCATGTAAGTAGAAGTATGTAGCACTTGTCTTTCTGTGACTAGTTTATTTCACTTTATTTTCACTCAGGTTTCTTCCATTTGCATTTCACAATTTTTTTTAAGGGTGAATAGTATTCCATTTTGCATGTACCACTTTAAAAAAAAATTTTTTTTAAGTCCATTCATCTGTTGATGGATATTTAAATTATTTTCACATCTTGGCTACTGTGAAAAGTGCTACAGTGAACATAGATGTGCTAATGTCTCTTCAAGATCTGGAGTTCCATTCTTTAAAAATAAATACTCAGAAGTGAAACTACTGAATCATATAGTAATTCTATTTTTAACTTTTTGAGGCAATGCCATACTGTTTTCCATACTGCAGAAAAAAATTTTTATATAAAATTCAATACCCTTTCATGATAATAACTCTCAACAAACTAGGAATAAAAGAAGATTACCTTGACATAATAAAGACCATATGTGAAAAGCCCACAGCTTACCATTTACTGGTAAAAAAAATCTGAAAGCTTTTCCTCTAAGATCTGGAACAAGGCAAGGATGCTCACTCACCCCACTCCTATTTAACATACCACTGGAAATCCCAGACAGAACAATTTGGCATGAAAAAAAAAAAAGAAATAAAAGGGATCTAAATAGAAAAGAAAGAAGCAAAATGGTTCCTGTTTCCAGAGGACATGACCTTATATGTAGAAAACCCTAAAGACTCCATAAGAAAACTGCTAGAACTGATAAACAGATTCAGTCAAGTTTCAGGATAGAAAATCAACATATGAAAATCAGTTTTATATCTATACACTAACAAAGGGCTTTCTGAAAAAGAAATTAGGAAAACAATCCCATTTATAATAGCACCAAAAAGAATTAAAATACTTAGGAATAAATTTAACTAAAGACCTGGGTACTTAATCTTGATTTACAGAATCTGGAAGTCTGGCAGGCAATCTTGCCTTTCTTGTTTATTTGTTTGTTTGTTTTTGGCCTGAGGCTCATTACTTGTGGACCCCCTAGTACAGAGTGAAAGGAGTTTTAAGAGTCTAGACTTACAGTAGATATGGGCAGATAAGGGAGACACAACTTACCAATCGCTTTCTTTATAAACAAGAGTTTAGACTCTATCTTGAGGGCAATGGGGGACCATTAGAAGGACTTATGTGGGAGAAGGGCTTTGGAAGATCACTCAGGGAATGGACTGTGTGGGCAATGTCTTGGAGAAGTCAAGAGATCAGGAGACTACTGCATACCAGGCATGATAAAGACTTCATTTAGGGACCTAGCTGTTTGTTTAGGGAATAGAAAATTGATTTAAAATGAAGCATAATTTATAAGATTTGGTGTTCTAACTGATCAGACATAGGGGCTAAAGAGGAAGAGGAATTGGATTCTTTTTGGTTTGAATAAATGATATTAATGTTCAATGAACTAGGGGACCCAGTAGGAAAAATCTTATAGGGAAAAGCTAAATAGTAATATTATAAATAGTAATTATTTATTATAAATAATTATAAATAGTAATATATATAGTATATGCATATATACTATATATATAGTAAATATTATATTTACTATAAATATTACTATATTTATGTATTTACTATATTTATAGTATATATTTATATATACTATATTTACTATAAATATTATATTACTATAAATATAATTATAAATATTAAGTATATATATAATATATATAGTAAATATTATAAATAGTAATATTTATTACTAAATATTAAAAAATTTCCATTTTTCAGTGCACTAAGTTTAAGATTCCCATGAGGCATCCAGGAAGAGCTGCCCTAGAATTTTGATAATAATCATTATAATGGTTGTTGGGTCGGCTGTTCTGGGAATGCAGGAGGAACAATATAAATAACTACCGAGCCGCCATCTTCCAGCCCCCTCCCCCACCTTCCTTAACCCTTGACTCTCCCACCAAAAGGGTATACGCCCAGGTCACGGCTCCACAGGTAACCTGATACCTATGCAGGAAACAGGAGTATCCGGAGCCCTCACTCCATACCTTCGGATCACCAAATACCTTACCATATATGGATGTGAGCCCATGCCCTGCCTTGGCCTAATAAAAGACCCTGCCAACTCCCTCCCAGTGCGACTTCTTTGACTCCCCCTTTCCGAGTCGCGGAACCTCGTCCGAGAGTGCCCACCTCCTCCCGGTGCAACTTTCCTTGCTCCCCTTCTCCCAAGCCCTGAAACTTCGTTGGAGAGTGCCTTTAATAAATCTTGCCTTGCGCCTACCTCCCCTGGTGGTGTTTACCTTGCCTGTGAAACTTTACAATGGCAGGAAATATTTCCTAAAGGCTTATCAAGTACCACCCACTGTTCTTAAGTGCTTACTTGAATTAACTCATCTTTTCCTCACAACAAACCTAGAGGTAAGAATTACTATTATCCTCATTTTATAGATGAGAGAACTGAGGTACAAAGAGGTGAAGTAACTTGTCCAAGTTGGAAAATTGGAATCAAGAAGATATTTGAAAGATAAGCATATAGATTTTGCTCAAGGCTGTGGGAGTTAGTAAGAACTCTCAGGGATAGTGTAGGGGGTCAGAAGAGATGAGATGTCCTGGGACCAAATCTTGAGAAGCACCAACACTGAAGGGAAGGAAGGGAAAGTGGAACCCCAAGTCTAAGATTGACCAGCTAGAGAGTCAGTAGGTGTTGCAGCACCATGAGAGGAATATTGTGACAAAGGAAGGCCCAGGAGAGACATGTGCTGCTAAGTAGGTAAGTTAGGAATACATGAGGAGTCAGCCACATGCAATTTACTAATGGCCCTAGCCAAAGAAATTTCACTTGAGGTGATTAGGTTAGAGCATTACAGACTGTTAAAAAGTTAGGACAGTAAGTTCAGTTAGATGGGAGAAATAAGATGGGGAAGAGGACAAGGATTTTCCTAACAAGATGGAAGATTCATAGACTAGATGGACAGTGCTGAGTAAGAAAGATGGCCAACCTCCCTTCTTCCTTGCTGCATATGGAATGGAGAGAAATGTGCGCCTTCTCTGTGAGAGGGTAGCAGGAGAAACGCTTTTCCCTGCAGTGAGCCAGGGTTCCTTTGCGGCAAGGGGTAGAGTGAGCTTCCATGAAGACCTTGAAGGTGAATGGGAATCTGTTATTCCACAGGCAGAATGGAAGACTGGGGACAGAAGAATCGAGAAGGAAATTGGTTTAGGAGAAAAGAAGGGGATTTATGTAAGAGGGGATTAACATACCTTAGATCGTGGGTGGTGATCAAGGAAAATGGAGATACACGTGAAGCATGGTGAATTTGACTGGGAAGAAAAAGGTTTAAATAATCAGACCTAGGGGTGCCTGGGTGACTCAATCAGTTAAGCATCTGCCTTCTGCCCAAGTCATGATTCCAGGACCCCTGGAAGGGGAGCCTGCTTTTTCTACTCCCTCTGCTACTCCCCCAGCCTGTGTTCTCTCTCTCTTGCTCTCTCACTCTCACTCTCTCAAATAAATAAAGTCTTCAAAAAATAATAACTAGACCTTGCAGTATCCTGATGAAAGTCTTGGAGTTGGAAGTGGAAGGCCATCCACGCCTCTTGGGACTCAGACTTGTGCTGGTGAGTTACATATCCAAGGGACACCTCCCTTCCTGGGCAGGTAGGAGGAGTCAGTGATGGGCCGGGCTGAGGCTTGGGAGAGGTGAGGTTCCATCATTGGATTACTGCGGTGGTGGGGGTGGGGTACCCCGCAAACCCGCTTTGCAGCGGGTGCCGGGGGCAGCGACCAGCGCGCCCACTTCAGGCACCGGGTCAGCAACAAATTATCTGAACCCTCAAATGTATTTCTTCCTCACAACAGTAAGTAATTGTGATGTAGTGTGGACCAAAAAGCCAGACGCTGCGATTGGAAGTTACTGGAGAAATTGAGACCCCTAGGTCCTTCAGCATTTCATCTACAATTTCAGTGTCTCTCCAGGATAACAAGAGGCACTTCACAGCTGTCAACTTTCCTGCATTGTGAAGCCACAGGAGTCTCGAAGTCCTGGGTTAACAGCTTGAGCAGTCCTCCAGCAGGGATTGATTGGCCAGCGTGGCTAAAAGAAACCCCTTAGAAGGCTTTTCTGGAAAGACCCTCCTTCCTCAACCTCCTTGATCTACAGGTGCTTGACCTGGGACGGGTTCTCAAAGCTGGAGGAGGAACAGTGAGTGCTTTCCTAGTGCATCTCTCAAGCTCTCATTTGGATCCTTTTGGGGGCCCCCTCGAAGGCACACAGACATCTGCATTCCCTACACTATGGAGGTAACACAATGCTTTAAAGCCTCTCAGAAAACCTACAGGACAGTTAATATGATTTAAGCCTATATTTAAATTTTATGAGACTCATTTTCAAGGCTAATAACCCAGTTTACTGTGTACAATATCAAATGCAAATTTTATTACTGACTTGGTAAAAACCAAGACGATCGTCATTAGCATATCTCTCTACATCACCCTTTTTAGCCAAAAGGTGCACCAGGAGTAACAGTGGGGGTTTTTATATGTGTTGTAAATTACAGTTACTATCTCATTAGATAAACACATTTAAAATCAGGTTATCATTCACTTATATATCAGAAAGTTGTTTGTTCAATTGCAGCTAGTCTCATATTCTAACATATGGTGCATGAAATTCTTAGACTAATAAAATTTCAAGGTACAGGGAGCTGGTGTCTTGGAAAAAACTGTTTCTGCTCCACGAATGGCTCGATATAATCTGTAATTGCTTTGAAACAATTATGCAGCAGGCTGTTTTGTACTTAATAGTATTTACATCCTTGGTTTTATTAGCAACAAAATGTGAGTGGAACTTGTGAAAGAGAAATTAATTTTTCCACTAAAAGATGTAAACTTTTAAATGAAGTCTCCAGCAGACTGAGGGAACTAAAATCATGGGATCCGTTGGTTCCAGATTTCTTCACTTTCTTTTTATTGTGATGCTTCCCATTGCTTATTAACATACCAGAACCTTTATGCAATTATAAAAAACAAAACAGAAAAAGCCTCACAACAGCCAGGCTTCTAATTTAAAGTTTTGTTTTTAAAGATGCGCAGCGTTCTAGAGCTAATAAGGTGTATTGGTATTGTCAAAGCAGACTGGCCCTGGAAGTCTTACTTTGTATTGCTTTTGCAAAGAAGAAAGGTACAGGTAATATATAAATATATATACTCTTTTAGGTAAGCTCGGAACGCATCTCAAAACAAGCAAAAAAGCCAATAGCCTTTGAACCTATTCTCACTATGGACAATGCATGAAATAATAATAGTTTTTGTTAAATCATTTCTGTGACGTTCGTGGAGACTTGGAACTGGCTTGGCCATGCTGCATGTCAGAAAGAGCTCTGAACTTCAGCTCATTCCTCTGTA
The DNA here is from genome assembly GCA_004024625.1 of Mellivora capensis. Classification (NCBI taxonomy): domain Eukaryota; kingdom Metazoa; phylum Chordata; class Mammalia; order Carnivora; family Mustelidae; genus Mellivora; species Mellivora capensis. The sequence goes on along the minus strand of PISX010005671.1, from coordinate 40,278 downwards.
CAGTGAGGGCGCTTAGTAAACTCACTGGGTTTTTGTGAGAATTAAATTAACTGCAGTCAAAATCAAAGAGCTGTCTAAGCGCTAAAGCATGACACAGATGTCAGTCACCATAAATGATTCCTCATTTTTTTTTTTTTTTAGATTTTATTTATTTATTTGAGAGTGAGAGAGATCATGAGCAGGCGGGAAGCGTAGAGAGAGAAGTAGATTCCTTGCTGAGCAGGGAGCCCGATATAGGATTCTATTCCAGGACCCTGAGCCAAAGGTAGACACTTAACTGACTAAGCCACCCAGGTGCCCAGTGCCCAATTTTTTTTCTCAAAGGCTTGTCCAGGCTAAGAAGGAAGCACAGTACTGCGGGGTCTGTGTTTCATCTGGTCTTTCCAAATAGATCTTTATCTTTGTCCCACGATCTATTTCTGGACATTTGCTGTGACAGAAGTTCCCATTTGACTCTTTCATCTGCATTACACATTTGGTCCAATGGTATATTCTCTAACATGTTAGCATTCATACTGAGTAGAATATGAACTTTTTAAAGTTCATCTTTAAAGCTTATTTTTTCTTATGTATAATGCATGCTCACTGTAGAAAACTTAGGAGTCTGATGAAAAAAAATAATTTATAATTCCATACCCTAATGTTAGCTGATTTTGAAATATTTGATATAGTTTGACATTTTATTGATTTATCTATAATACATATGTACTCGTCATCATATGTAGTCAATACATATGTTTTACGTAATTAAAATCACACTCTACTTAGGAATATAGCTAGCTTGCTGTTTTCACTTAACATTATGTAATGAACATTTCGATATATTATCTGAAGTTGTTTGAAGAGATTAGTTTTTAATGACTGTACAATGAAAAAAGTATAAGAAGTTGCCTCAAAATTTTTTTATGTTACATTGAAATCAATGTAATGCAATTATAATTTGAAATTTTTAATATCAGAGTCTTATTATGAAAATATTTAAATTAGAGACTATCTTTTAAGATGCCCACTCTCATGCTTCAATTATTTTGTATCTTTGTCCAAAAAAAAAAAATTGTCACATTGGAGAGTCTTCACTTTGTTTCCCTCCCAGAACTTGTTTGTAGAGATTAGAGCTGTTTTGTTTTCCTGGCCCGAGACCAGGAAAGGTAGATCACCTCTACCCAGGAAGTGTCTTTTTGAGGGTGTAGTTTTCTGAGGGGCTAATCTGGAAGGTGATGACTAGGAGGCGCACTAACCTAGATGGTAAAATTAACCATGTCCGTCCCAGCTGACCGTGGGACTTCTCATGCTTGGTCAATGTGATAAAACTTGAAGCTCTTGGTTTTCATTTTCTCACTATGACACAGGTCATGTTCCCCCAGGACTGAATTTTTCCACTTGAAACAACATGGAAGTTAATACTAAGACACTTGGCAACGTAGCCTGTTGCCGAAACATATGCAGTTAAAGACCAAAATCTAATGGTTTATCTGCCCTTTCATGTAAAAAGAGAGAATTTATGCATCACATGTTACACAAAGATACAACCACCTCTTTCTTAATTATGAAGAGATCAACCTCATTTTTCTAATTGTAACGAGAGTCACTATTTAAAACAGCTAATGTGGGTGAAAGCAATGGTAAGGGGACCAGTCAACTGAACACTTATTTTCGGACATCTACTTCTGTCCCTGGTGTATGTTTTATGTCTTTTAACAGTTGTGCTTTGATTTTTTTAACAAATGAGATGTTCTTACTCCTAAGTCAGGTCTTCTCAGTGGTTTTGTTGCTCCTTAAGTGTAAGTGTAGCATCTTTACGTGTTCTATTGATCTGTCACTAAGCTACCACTTAATATATTGCTACTTATCTTCTGCCACAAACCACCCACATGTGTATAATATGAGAATGGCCATCAACCGGTTAATGACCTGGTAAGCTTTAACAAGGCCATTTCCAGAGAGAATAACTGAAACCAGAAAAATTTCTCCTACTAATTAATAGAACTTAACCTAATTAATATTATCAAGTTAAGTTTTTACAAGGATGCCAAAGAGAACTAAATATTTTTACCAAGGAAATAGGGTTCTTGGTGCTCCAGAACCAAGGAAATATGGTTCTCATTAGTAAGCCACCAAACAAATACATTTCACTATTTTAGCAAATAAAGAGCTTTCAATATTAACAGAACATTTCTCCCTCTCTGTTATAGCTGAAGAGAACTGGTCAGTGTTTAACAACTGGGGGAAAGAGCCCTGATTCCTAGCCTCTGCTGATTTCTGTGGTGTAGCTCTTCCACCATGACTGATTCAAGTTTCCAGATTGACTTCACTGAATGCGAAGTTGGGAAGACTTGCAAAGTCCCTTCAAGCCAGTTTAAGTCAGCCCCAGAAGTATGAGTTTTGCATAATATGAACAAGAACAAAAGAAAAGAAAAGAAAAAGAAAACAAGAGAATGAGATAAAGAAAACCCTTCTGTTTTTTGGTTCATTTACATTCACTCCATGACTTAGACCCCAAGTTAAAGCTGTCATTTACTTTATCTCATGTATACCTTAAAACTTTCATAAAAGCAGTTCATCTGAAAGGGCTTTCTTGCATCACCAAGGGCATGCCTAGTGGTGAGTTAGGTGAAGAGCATCAGAAAAGTGTGATCCTACAATGTATAAGATTGTACAGCTCGGAAAAAAGTGAGACTCAGAATTATCCTCAAAACTCAAATGCGCTGTGAAGATCAACGGGAAAACACGTTTGGTTTGTTCTTCCATTGTGTCTATGGTTTTAAAAATTTTTTTCCAACTGATTTTTTTTTAATTTTTAATTTTTTTTTATTATTCCAACTGATTTGTACTTGGTAACAAAATGGCTTTCACACGTCTTTTCCAGGGGCTGCAGCGTCACTAAGGGAACAACAGTTGTGTTGAAATTACTGCTCAGTCTCCTTCTGGCAGCCTTCCCCTTTGGGGCTTCTCTTCACTTGGGGAAGGTAGAGCCTAAATTCCCTGTGTCTGCAAACAGTAGCTTCCCTGGGACGATGGTCAGTTCCCCAGATGGTGACATCAATGTCTACATTACTGTTGGGATCTGTCCTGAGTAACGTGGGTGTGCGTATGTCAATCAACAGGTGATGTGCAGCGTGTGTGTGTTCATATTTTTGGCCAGTCCTCAGAAGATCTTAGATATAAACAAATACAATTTTCGTACATACATTTAAAATCACATATATATGAATATCAACAAACACAATTATATATAATTTTCATGTATATACAATTTTATAGACATTTTTCTATACAATTTTAATACAATTTTGTATGAAGTTTCATACAGTTTTTATATATTGACACAGATGCATGTATCTATAATGTCTGTATTTGGCAGAGGGATTGTTTTTGTTCTTTTTTTTTTCCCGTATTTGATGGGAAAAGGAGAGAAAATTATCTGAACCGGAGACTTTGAAATTTCAGCTTGTTTGTGATGGTTAATTCCTCCTCCAGATGGTCTCCTGGGAAATCTGCTGTGCCCAGTGGAGGAGCCAGGCAGCTGGAACACCCCGGTGTTCTCCAGGGTTTGTCAGGGAGGAGTCGCTGTCCCTGCTTCTCTCCCCTCTGACTGGCTGCTCTCCTCACTCCCACAGAGACAGGCCTCTTTCCAGGAGGAGACTGCCAGCCCCTACCCCCTCCAGTCCTGTTCTGGAGATCCCAGTGTCTCGCTTCACCTCACACTGCCTTTAACTTTTTTCCTCTTTATATAATTTTCTGCATCCACCTTTTGTAATCTCTTTGCTTTTTTTTTTCTTTCTTTTCCAATTTTAGGATCATTCTTTGATCCTCTTAAGTCTTACAGATTTCTGATTTTTATCCCTGCATGACTGGTGCTTAATTCTCATCTTTAACCTGTAATCTCATTTACTTTAAATTTTCGCTGCATTTTGGCCTTATAGCTTAGTCCTTCATCTTTTACACTTTCAAACTTTTATCTCATTGGCTTTTGTGTTTGCTTTTAAATCCCATCAATTTTAGGGCATCTGGGTGGCTCAGTTCATTAAGCAGCTGCCTTCTGCTCAGGTCATGATTCCAGGGTCCTGGGTTTGAGTCCCACATCGGACTCCCCCTGCTCTGTGGGGAGCCTGGTTCTCCTTCTCCCTCTGCCTGCTACTCTCCCTGCTTGTGCTCTCTCTCTCTCTCTCTGACAAAGAAATAAATAAAATCTTAAAAAAAATAGATCTCATTAATTTTATTTTACTTTTTAGGCTCAACCTTTGTCTTGGTGAGATTTTAACAACAGCAGTAACAAAAAACCTTATTCTTTTTCATTTGATGATTTGTTTTGATAATGAGAAGAAAGAGTTATGGCTACAGGGATAGTGGAAATGTAGAACCATCCACGGGCCAAATAGAGGAGGTTGTGACTTCTTCCCTCGGGCCACCCCTGCAACCAGCCCCTTAGCCAGCTAAAGTTGGCTGGTAGGACTGGGAGCCATGGGTTTAACTACGTGCAGGGCTATAATCAAATCTATAGAAAGAACATATCTAATTTATTAAAGTGGTATTGCTTCTTTATGTCTTAAACCAGGGGTCAGCAAACTGGCTGCTGGACCAAATCTAGCCCACCATCTGTTTTTGTAAGGAGAGTTGTATTGGCACACTCCATGCCCGTTGGTTTACCTACTGTCTGTATCTGCTTTTGTGCTGCAACAACAGAGTCTATGAATAGTTGCAACAGAGATTAAAATATTAACTATCTGGCAACTTGCAGAAAAAAAAATTGATGACCCCTATATTACACCATACAGTCGTTATCCAAGCATCATCAATAGAAGGCTTCAGAGACTGGGAATTAACAGCTGTGGTCCGTGAATGCAAAGAATTCATTGTCAGGTGGGCCACAGAGAACTGCCCATGTGTGCATGATACAGGGGACTGTGTGAAAAGGACGATGGGTCTTTGGAGTCACAAAAGACATTTCAGGGGAGAACTCGGTTGAGGACTACAGGCAACTGGGAGTCAGGCAAAATGCTGGAAGTGTGGCGGGAAGAGGATGTGGTTGATGTGTAGATCCTTCCAGGCACAGAAAACACACATGCTTTGCTTGCCCCAGAGATAAAAAGAACATGGCCTGCTTGGAGAAGTGAAAAAAGCTCAGTTTTGCTGCAGTACAGAGTGTGAGAAGGAAGAGAATTTGGCCAGAGTGGTGCCCTAGCCTGAGGAGCAAGGGCCTTGATAGCTCAAGTGAGGAATGTGGAAAATGGGGAGCCATGGAAGGTATTAAAATAGAGGAGTTAAAAAACAAAACGAAATGAAACAAACAAAACCAGGAGTGGCAAAAATGTGATTTCCATTTTAGATATCCTGTGAGCTGGAAAATAGTATTTTGTATGTATTGAAACTGACCCAAGAGGAGGTTCCTGTGTTTACAAGATGGCCTTGAGCCGTGCTTCACTGGAAGGTGGCCCTCTGATGATGGGACTGTCAGCTGGAAGCTCCAGGGAAGAGTTTTTTCAAAGCCCTTCAGCATAAAATGTTATAATAGATTTGCTTGTTGCCTGAGGGGGTGGGGAGTGGTAGGAAGAAGGAGCGGGTACTAGTGGGTACAGGGAAAGTAGAAGGGAGGAGAGGGACAGCCACTGAGGATCAGATGAGGCTCCACGGATGGGCCAAGACCTGGGAGACTCCCCAGTTGGGTCCCCAAAGGACATCTGAAGACTGTGGAAGCCTTCTTGGTGTTGAACTTCCCTATGAAGTTGTTGGCATTTCTGTGTGGTAAACCCCTTCCTACTCTGTCCCTCTCCCCAGTCTGCAATAAAATCTACTGTGTCCCTAAATTCTGGGGGAAGAGTTAATTTATGAAGAAAGGGCTAAGTTTTACCACCAGATTCTGCCTTCTCCAGTGAGAACCCTTATAAAGTTTTTAATTTTCACCCTCCCTGGTCACTGAGCCCCTCCTGGGGTTCACAGTGGGACAGAAAAGTCTGCAGACACCCCTATTTCCAGAGTCAGGTGAAAAACAGCCTACTCTCAGTCTGACAAAACTTATTTTGGCACATTCATTGTTATCACTTGACTGGATCCATATCTTGAGTGATGTAGAGTCAGTCACAAGATACAGCCACAGTTTGCAACTTAAATATATATATATATATATATATATATATATATATATATATATATATATATAAATAATCTGGTCACGTGCAATATATGTAATTTTCCAGCTTTATAAGTCAAGGCATATTTTCCCCTGATTTTGAGAGTCCAGACCATTGAGTCATTGGGAACTCTTCCATCATATAATCAAACAGTGCTTTCTTATTGGGAAGTTGAATAAAAAGGTAAGTAAGTTAAGTATACTCATGACATCACTAATGTCACTAGTATTGTCACCAAGACAATTCAAGTACCACTTGGAATAGAGCTCTCTCACCTTTGTCTATTTGTTCATTTTATTAATTGTTTTACACGTAGTACTAAGTTTGTACCTAGCATATAGATTCTCCGTTTAAAAAATAAGCAGCTTTTTTTTTTGAAACAGGTACTCTCCTATATGCCTCGTGAAATACAAATTTTACAAAGCAATTTAGAAAAAGAAAAAAAAAAAGATCTTTAAAGGGCTCATTCTATTTGACCTAGTAATTCATTTCTAGAATTCTTCGGGACCTGGCCTAAGGAAATAATCAGGAAAGCAGTTACATAATTATGTACAAAAATAACCAGAACTTTATTTATAAGTAATGATACTTACAAACAACCTAAGTTTTCAAAAGTTTGGAATTTAAAAAAAAATTATGGCCTGTGTTAATAATAGATTATTTTGTACCCATTAAAAATGGTTTCGGGGCGCCTGGGTTGCTCAGTTGTTAGCATTTGCCTTCAGCTCAGGTCATGATCTTAGGGTCCTGGGATCAAGCCCCGGATTGGGCTCTCTGCTTAGCAGGAAGCCTGCTTCTCCCTCTCCCACTCCCCCTGCTTGTGTTCCCTCTTTTGCTATGTCTTTCTCTGTCAAATAAATAAATAAAATCTTTTAAATAAGTTTTCAAAAATGGTCTGTTGGTGGGTATTAAGGAGAGCACATATTGCATGGAGAACTGATTGTTACATGTAAACAATGAATCATGGAACACTACATCAAAAACTAATGATGACTAACATAATAAAAAATAATAATAAAAAAATAATCACAGAGAGAAAGGCATGTAACACACTTTGTGGAAATGATAGCAAAGAAAAACACACAATATCATGTTTAATGAACTCTAAAACTTCACTGATGCTAAGAATAGGTAGGGAGATTTCTTCGAGTTGTGGATTTTGTACCTTAGTCACCACTCTTAAAAGAATAAAATGGTCACCAGCTAATGCATTTCTTTTGCACTCTTAGTACTATGTCATTACAGTCTGTCATCAACTTCTCTTGCAAAGCCTTTTTCCTGAGTCTTCCATGTGGAATTTCCTCGAAACACTTCAGGCATCTGAAGACTGTGGTGTCACTGCCTCATCCTTGTGGCATTCCTTAACAGCCCCCATAATCACACCTTCATTCAGCAATTCCTGTGTGCACCATACTCCCAGACTATCCAAGGCCAAAAATGTGGCTAAAACCAGGAATAAGACTGACTGGTGTCTTCCTTGGCCTTTCCAATCTAGGTGGGAAAGACAGGGAAATAGAGCCTTGCTCTCTAGTGGCTGAGAATTTCATTGAGAAGACAGATACCAAACAAACTGAGGGTTGCTGGGGGGAGGGGGGTCGGGAGAGGGGGGTGGGGTAATGGACATTGGGGAGGGTATATGCTGTGGTTAGTGCTGTGAAGTGTGTTAACCTGGCGATTCACAGACATGTACCCCTGGGGATAAAAATACATTATATGTTTATAAAAAATAAAAAAATATTAAAAAAAAAAAAAGAAGACAGATACCGACCTGCTAAATGACCAGGCAATGACACTGTGATTAAGAAACAATGAAAGTGGGGCGCCTGGGTGGCTCAGTGGGTTAAAGCCTCTGCCTTTGGCTCAGGTCCTGATCCCAGGGTCCTGGGATCGAGCCCCGCATCGGGCTCTCTGCTCAGCAGGGAGCCTGCTTCCTTTCCTCTCTCTCTGCCTGCCTCTCTGCCTACTTGTGATCTCTGTCTGTCAAATAAATAAATAAAATCTTAAAAAAAAAAAGGAAACAATGAAAGTACCGTAAACAGTATGTGTCACAGTTGTTCGAGGGTAGGGAAGATTAGAATGGGTTAAAGCAAATGGAGATGTGATTATTGATTTAGTGGCATTCAAAAGAACCATACAGGATGCACATATACTCCTATTTAGAGACAGGAAAAGAGAAGGACCTTGCAGTTTGGGGAACAACAAAAGAAGGACCCACAGACAGAAACTTGACACCTGGGCACTCTTCAACTCTGTTCCTTCAAGGTTTGCTTCACCCTCATTCCCTGGAGACTTCAACCCCTGTGGCATGTTACCAGCTAATGTATTGCCCTGTCCAAAAGCAGCGTGAGTTCCTGACTTTTTGACCAAACTTTCACTCTGTGAGGAGTGAAATTTCAAGACTCTAGAAAACAGGTCACATTATCTTAGAGATTTGGCCCCCATTTTTGTCCTCCTTCTTCTTCATGGAGCCTCCATGGAGAGGCTCCTCAGTGAGGCACAGGAGTGGAGTGTGAGGGAACTAACACCTACCCAAGGAGAACCAGTATTCTGACTTCTAAGAGTGTAAATGAGTTTTGTTTGTTTTTATAGGTTATATAATGTCAAATCATACAATATATAATCTTGCGTGTGACTTCTTTTGCTCCATAAAACCTGTAAATTTCCTTTTAAGCCCTAGTTTAGCTGCATCTTGCAAATTTTAAGATATTCTGTTTTCATTAGACTTTAGCTAGAAAATATTCAAAATTTTCCTTGGGATTTCTTCCTTGACCCGTGAATAATTTAGAAATACGTTCTTTAAGGGCACCTCAATGGCTGAGTCCATTAAACTTCCAACTCTTGATTTTAGCTCAGGTCATGATCTCAGGATTGTGAGATAGAGCCCCAAATGAGAGTCCATAGTGGGTGTAGAGCCTGCTTAAGATCCTCTCTCTCCCTCTCCCTGACCCCTCCCCCTGTCAAAAAATACATTCTTTAATTTTCAAATATTTGGGGGTTTGCATATACCTTTGAATTATTGATTTCTAATTTAATTCTACTGTGGTCAGAAAACATACCCTTTTATAACTTTAATCTTTTAATATTTATTGAGACTTGCTTTATAGATCAAAATATGGTCTATTTTGGTAAATGTTCCATGTGTACTTGAGAAAAAGATACATCCTGCCGTGTTGGAAGAAGTATTCTAACAATGTTAATCTGGGAAGATTGATTGATAGTCATTCAAATCTTATAGCCTAGCTGATTTTTTTTGGTCCACTTGTTCAAGCAATTATAGAAAAAGCAATGCCCTATATTGTAGATTTTTCTCATTCTCCTTTTAGCTTGTGGTTTTTGACCATTGTATTTCAAAGCTGGTTTTTGGCTTTTGTTTGTTTGTTTTTGATGCATACACATTTCAGATTACTGTCTTCTTATGGAGCTACTGTAAACTATCCTTCCTTGTCTCTACTTACACTTCTTTCTTTGAAGTCTACTTTGATATTAATATAGCCACTCCAGCTTTCTAAGGATTAGTGTTTGCATGGTATGTCTTTTTCATCCTTTCTTCTTCTTCTTTTCTATCTTTGTCTTCATATTTAAATTGTGTCCTCGTAATCAACATATAATTGTGCCTTGCTTTTTAGACATTTTTATGTTTTTATAATTTTTTATTATGTCATGTTAGTCATCATAGAGTACATCACTAGTTTCTGATGTAGTGTTCCATGATTCATTGTTTGCATATAACATGCAGTGCTCCATACAATACGTGCCCTCCTTAGTACCCATCGCTAAGCTCACCCATTCTTCCTCACTCCAAAACCTCAGTTTGATTCCCAGAGTCTGTAGTCTCTTATGGTTCATCTTCCCCTCTAAAGCGCCTCCCTTCAATTTTCCCTTCCTTCTCCTAATGTCCTTCAAACTATTCCTTATGTTCCACAAATAAGTGAAACCATACGATTGTGCCTTGCTTTTTTTTATTTTAAGAAGAAAAATACTTAATATAGAGAACTAGGTACTTATAAAACCATTGAAATAAAGTAGGAATCAGAAGCCACCATTAAGTTTACTCATAAACTGCCAAGTCACAATCCAACAGTCAGGAATCTGTAGACACAGTGGGTACAAGAAACTCAGCAGCCAAGCTAGTGACTAGGCAGGGAACATGTAGATGCCATGTCTTTAAGACCTAGCTTCTAGCTGTCACCACCTAAAATCAACAGCAAGATGGTGACTGAGACTCAACTTCAGTATCCTCCTCTTGCTACTGCAGCTGAGGTGCAAAGCCTACCGCAAATGTGGAGCCTAGCTGCGATAGCCTAGCTGCAAGGGAGTCTAGGAAACATAGGTTTGACTTCGGTCTCTTCAGTACCGAAAGGAACCCTAGAGAAAAAATGACAACAGAAACTGCATGCAGGTACATGGTACATTACTTTTGTTTTGCCTGGAGCATGTGTCTACTCCCTTCAGTCCCTACTCTTCCCCAGAGAGGGCAGTGCTTTTCAAGCTGCAGATGATCACTAATTCACTGGTCATAAAATCGACAAAGTGGGTATTTACCAGCAAGGAAAAATTTATAGACTAAAATGAAGTAGAGTAGAATAGAAAAGTTAAGTATTGCTTCATGAAATGTCTGCTTTGGTTTTTTGTGAGTGCGAGTATATGTGTGTGTGTGTGTGTGTATGTGTGTGTGTGTATGTGTGCCTGTGAGTATGGAGTTCCACTTCAAATTATATATGTTAGTGCAGAACATGGTCAGAAGCCTTGGAAAAAATCCCTTAAACATAAATCCCTCTCCTGCATTTTGCAGAGAATTCCATAATGCCCTCACTTCTTCATTCATTCATTCTTTCTTTCTTTCATTTATGAAAGAGACAGAGCACAGGCAGGGGGAGCTGCAGAGGGAGAGGGAGAAGCAGGCTACCTGCTGAGCAGGGAGCCGATGTGGGACTCGATCCCAGGACCCCGAGATCATTACCTGAGCCAAAAGCAGACAGACGCTTAATGGGTTGAGCCACGTAGGCTACCCTCCTTCCTTTTTTTTTTTTTTTTTTTTTAAACCCTCTATATGGGTTAAAGGTCTGTTTCCTCATTAGACTCCAACTCCCAGAGGTCAGGTGCTATGCTTGTCTTGCTTCTTGCTTTATGTTACTCTGGCAGGAGGTCATCTCATAGCTGCATTAAAAAGAAAAAGACTAATTTTTAGAGCAGTTTTAGGTTCACAGCAAAACTGAGCAGAAGAGACAGGCTTCCCACAGGGCTCCTGTACCATCGTAAGCACAGCCCTACGCACATCTCACACCAGAGGGGTACATTTGTTACACTCAATGAACCTCCGCTGACACTTCATTATCATTCGAAGTCTATAGTTTACATTAGGATTCACTCTCGGTGCGGTACATTCTAGGGGCTTTGACAAATGTATGATGACATGTAGCCGTGACCATGGAATAGCTTCACAGCTCTAACCTTCCTCTGTGCTGGACCTTGCTTTTTTATCCGGTCTGGTCGGTAAAGCAGAGTGAGTATCTCAGATGGGGGAAATGGCCTTCTTAAAGTCCCTGAGGTTGGAGGCAGTGACAAAGGGAGTCTTGGAATGCGGGATGCGGGGAGAGGAGATGGCTGGAGGGGCCTCGGGGTCGGGGCCTCGCCCAGGCCAGAGGCCAGCAGTAGAATTTTAGCGGGGGTTTTTCTTGACAGCAATGGGGAGTCGACAAAGAATGTTAACCTGGAAATGACATGACTGAAAAGGCCCAGAGGATTTAGAGACTTTTCTCCGTGGGTTGGTTGGAAATCCAGCATCCTGCACTGTGAGAGCTTTGGGGATCCAGGAGGGACCAAGAGCAGGTTCTCTGTCATGCTTCACAGGGTCATTCCGTGTACACACATGCACAGCTCTGCCCCAGCCAAAGGGCAAGAGGCCACTTTCATAGATTCACAGATCCTAGAGCTCCTTTTCTGCACCTGTTCCTCCTTCCTGGTACCCAGCCTTGCAAACCACACCTGCTTCGCCAGCCTTAGAACCCGATCCCGGTTTCTCTGCTCACCTAAAAGGAGCCTGGGTGGCTCAGTGGGTTAAACCTCTGCCTTCGGCTCATCTCATGGTTTCAGGGTCCTGGGATCGAGCCCCTCATCCTGCTCTCAGCTCAGCAGGGAGCATGCTTCCTCCTCTCTCTGCCTGTCTCTCTGCTTATTTGTGATCTCTCTCTCTCTGTCAAATGAATAAATAAAATCTTTAAACAAATAAATAAAGTGCAGCTCTCTCGGTGGCAGTTTGAAAAGGACCTTTAGGCAGAGAGCTGGGGGCGAATGCAGAACTCACTTCGGGAGTTTTCATTATCCTGAGAGTACAACCTTGTGCCTAATCAATGCCTAAAAACAGTTGCTTCATATATTTCATCCACTTTGATAGCTGTTTGTTATGGGAGGGGAAGCCCAGTACTCCTCTCTCTATCATGGATGGAAGTAGAAGATTGAATATCTTCCTTTGGGGGCAATTTTTCTTCCTTTTGTGGTATGTGTGTTTGGGGGTGGGGGAAGGAGATACCTGAACTCTTAGCTCTTCTGACTGTGAAGGAAAAATGGAAGTCTCCGTTTCTTTGGAAGGAAACTCTGCACGAAGAGACTATTTAGAGTGATCCTGCCCTGGGTCTTAGGTCAGTGCAGATTAGAGACCACCTGCATCGAAATCCTTAGGCTCCAACCACCTTGTGCTGCAGAATCAAAATCTCTGGGGGATAGAGCCTACACGTCTGCCTTGTCATGTCTCCTCTGTAACTTGATATTCTGTAAAACTGAAGAACCACTGACTTGGGGGCGGGCCCTTTCTCTTCTCTCCTCCACTTCCGGCTGTCAGCTAGGTAAACCCAGAGGGCAGGGAATGTGATGTGGGTAGGGGTGTGTGGGTGGGGGCTGTTGATGGAGGCTGAGTCCTCCTCAGCCTCTGGTGCCTTTGCAACCACGGAATGAAGCCCAGCTCACCAGGTGGGACAGACAGGACTTATAGCAAGTAACAAGGATTTACCCTGGAGTCTCAAGTAGTATGTGTGGTCAGACAGTGGCCATATTAGCTAGCATTCGAGAATGATTGCTTTAGTCATCATGTCCTTTACTTTTACCTCTTATTCCCAAAAAACAACAAATACCACCAATAGCTAAATTCTCAGTAGGACACCGATAAGTGTCATACTACATACAGATCTATAAAACTTTCAGCATGTGAATTTTTTTTATTAAACATATAATGTATTATTTGTTTCAGGGGTATAGGTCTGTGATTCATCAGTCTTACACAATTCACAGCACTCATCATAGCATATCCCCTCCTCAGTGTCCATCACCCAGCCACCCCATCCCTCTCATCCTCCGTCCTTTCCAACAACCTTCAGTTTGTTTCCTGAGATTAGGAGTCTCTTATGGTTTGTCTCCCTCTCTGGTTTCATCTTGTTTCATTTTTTTCCCTCTCTAACCCCCAGGACCCCCACCCTGTCTCTCAAATTCCTCATATCAGAGAGATCATATCATAATTGTCTTTCTCTGATTGTCTTATTTCACTTAGCATAATACCCTCTAGTTCCACCCACATCATTGCAAATGGCAAGATTTCGGGGGTTTTGATGGCTGCATTTTATTTATATATATATATAAATATAATATATATAATATATATAATATATATAATATATAATATATATATAAATATAATATATATATAATATAAATATATATATATATATATTATATATATATATACCACATCTTCTTTGTCCATTCATCTGTTGATGGACATCCATAGTTTGGCTATTGTGGACATTGCTGCTATAAACATTCGGGTGCACGTGCCCCTTCGGATCACTACATTTATATCTTTGGGGTAAATACCCAGTAGTGCAATTTTTGGGTCATAGAGTAGCTCTGTTTTCAACTTTTTGAGGAACCTCCATGCTGTTTTCCAGAGCGGCTGCACCAGCTTGCATTCCCACCCACAGTGTAGGAGGGTTCCCCTTTCTCCACATCCTCGCCAACACCTGTTGTTTCCTGACTGGTTAATTTTAACCATTCTGACTGGTGTGAGGTGGTATCTTAGTGTGGTTTTGATTTGTATTTCCCTGATGCCAAGTGATAGCATGTGAATTTTTAGGAGACATGGTGTTTGTTGATTTGCTGAACCAAGCAGCAGGCGCAATCATTGACTAGTGAGTGAGTAGATCACAGGGAATGAAATGGTTACACGCTGTGTTCTTGCTGACTTCTGTGTCCTCCGTGTCTCTTCTGGAGCCTACTACATAACTGGCATTCAATGACATTTGTTGTGCAAACAACTAAATAAAAGTGACCCCAAAACAATTTTTATAAGTAGGGCTGCTCTTACTGCTTATTCCAGGCATCAGAATCATGACTCCCCAGGTAGCCTAACTCAACTGTAAGGGGTATAGCATACACCTAGCTAGTACAGATGTGGCTATATTAGTATGTTCAAACATATTTGACCATAGAATTCTATTAGAATTATGATATAGTGACATGTATGAGAGCCATAAGAACTTATGCTACATAATGTGGGCTTAGCTTTACAAAGAGATTGTTGTTGGAAATGATGGAAGTCTGTTCCATATGCTCCTTAAAAATCTTTAACAAGAAAGACTGCTAGTAACACGTTTGAGAAATTAAAGTTCTTGTATTTTATCAAAGCAAAATACTTTTTTAAAAAGATTTTATTTATTTATTTATTTGACAGAGAGAGAGAGAGAGAGAGATTATAAGTAGGCAGAGAGGCAGGCAGAGGAGGTGGGGGAAGCAGGCTCCCTGATGAGCAGAGAGCCCGATGCGGGGCTCAGTCCCAGAACCGTGAGACCATGACCTGAGCCGAAGGCAGAGGCTCAACCTACTGAACCACCCAGGTGCCCCACACTCCTATACTTATTGCAATATTATTTACAGTACAAAGATATGGAAGCAGCCAAAGTGTCCATCGATTGATGAGTGGGTAAAGAAGAAGTAGTATATATACACAGTGAAATATTACTCAGTCATAAAAAAACAAATGAGCTCTTACCATTTGGGCCAGCATGGATAGATCTAGACGGTATTATGCTAAGTGATTAAAGTCAGGCAGTGAAAGACAAATACCATATGATTTCACCTACCTGTGGAATCTAAAACACAAAACAAATGAGCAAATTAAAAAAAAGTGAAAACAGACACATAAGTACAGAGAATGAGCTGATGATGGTTGCCAGAAGGGAAGAAGGCTGGGGAAATGGGCAAAATGGGTGAAGGGGAGTGGGAGATACCACTTCCAGTAATGGAATGAATGAGTCACAGGACTAAAAAGCTCAGCAAAGGGAATAGAGTCATGGTATGTAGTAACATTGTGTGGTGAGAGAGGGTAGCCACACTTGCAATGAGCAAGTATAGACTTGTAGAATCGCTACACCAGAAATTGTTGTAACTTCGCGTGTCAACTATATGTACACCAGAAATTAATGTGACTTCGCGTGTCAACTATACTTCAATTTAAAAAGTGCTCCTTTGGGATTTTCTTGTAAGTCACGACACTTATTGATGCCAGTTAAAAAAAAAACAATACCCATCAGAAGTAACCAATAGAAAGTTCTCCAACAACCATCAGGCAGATATGAACAATAGCTCAATTCCTTAGTACCAACAAGGCACATGACTTAATTAAAGCAACAATAAACAGCTCTGGCCAAACTCAAGAATTGTGGTGAACAACAACCATTTCACAAATCACAATAGCAAATGGGAGATGCATTTGATCCTGATGTCGGTGATGTCAAAATATATATTTTTAATGTGCATTTTAGGGGGAAAAGAGGTATGTGACAAAAAAAAGACTTTATAGTAGCCCTATAATTTGTCCAACAGAGGTGCTAAATGAGTCATTAAAAAGAAAATGACTTTTCTGTGTGTGTGGCTTTTAGACCCAGTTTGTCTCTCAATTTAATCTGTGTGTTCCGTGACCTGGAGGAGGGTCTCTCCCTCCTCCCCACCAGGGCTCAGGGGAGACAGAGGTAATGTTCTCTAGGTATGCCTTTTGGCATGAAAGAAGAATTCCTCCTTAATTAGAATCCATGCTGGAACACATTACCATATAGTCTCTTTGCTAGTTTGGATGAAATAAAGCTACATTCTTTTGTTTTTTGTTTTATTCTGTTTTTCAGTGAGTAACTTAAGCAGGAAGTGTTTCTTTTGCAAGGGCTTCCCCATGCCTTGAATTGAGAGTAAATTACTCAATACAGGTCTCCTTGCTTCTCGGTGCCAAAAGGAAGGTGAAAAGGAAACATCTGAAACACTGGTTCTGGTCCTGCATGGTCCCGCAAAACACTTTCCTCTGTGGGGGCGCTGCTCAGTGCCCAGATCCCTGACTGCCCTGCCGCCCACACTCCCCAGACTCGGGGCTTCCTTGTCCTGCTCCCTCAGGTCACACCCATCAGGAAAGCATCCATGGTGAGGAAGTGGCTCTGGGGTCAGCTTCCAGCCCCAGCAACACAGGTGCCCTTCGCGCTTGGGCTGGAGTCCAGTCCTGACCTCCCCTTCCAATACATAAGCCGTACTTCAGGGACTTGGAGGTCCTTCCTGACACACAGACCTCCCCATGAGACCACCCCAACCTTTGGTTGATTCTAATCATGTCGATTCTGAAAGGGAAGTCACCAGTATCTCAGTTTCTCCCCCCAGCACCCAGGCACCTAATTCCTCCACAACTTGGTTTCTGTTCTGACCAACTCTGATAGCAAGTGCTCTTGCGAGAAGCAGTTTCTCATTCTATTCCTTCCTTAGCGTACGTGGCACCTTATCCTACAATATGTCATTTTGAGGCACCTACCAAGTGATCCTTCAAGTCGGCCAGGTGATGTGCCATGTCTACCTTCTTGACAAAGAATTCCCAGAATGTTTTCTCAGTGAAAATGTTGGGCTATCTTTCACTAGGTGCACACACACACATACGCTCATACTTATACATAGAATATTTTCATCCCTCCCCATTTGGCATACGCATCGGATGGCATGACACTTCCTGGTTGGCCATTAACCTCATCAAGCATCCCTCCTCCCCCCAGCCCCCCCACCCAAGCTTTTTTTTCACTTAATGTTTTAGGTAAACTAAGCAATTATAATGCACACGTTATTACTATTAACCCAAAATTGAGGCCAAAATTTTTAAAAAAACAATGCTTTCAAATTTATCTTCAAATGTAAGAATCAAATGACCCATAAAATATATACACTCAGTTAACTTTGAGAGGTAGACTTTTCCTACTTTGACAGGAATGAGACAATGGCATGCTATCAAAATTCATTGTGGTACATCCATATAATGGAATATCTTTCAGCAATAAAAAGAAATGAGCTATCAAATCATGAAAAGACATGGAGGGAGCTTAAATGCATACCACCAAGTAAAAGAAGCAAAAATGAAAATGGCTTCCTAAAGTACGATCCCAACTATATGACATTCTAGAAAAGGCAGAGGTGTGCAGATTGTCAAAAGGTCAGCAGTTACGCAGTTGCCGGGGTTGGGGATAGAAGGAAGAATGAACAGGCGAAGCACAGGGGTTATTCATGGTGGTAAAATGATTCTATAAGGAGCTCTCACAGTAGATACAGATAAATAAACATTTGTCAAAACCTCTAGAATTGTAGGAAGAATGAACCTTCATGTAAACCATAAATTTTAGTTAATAATAATGAATCAATACCTCTTCATCCATTTAGGAAATGTTTCATGTTAACATGAGATATTAATAAAAGAGAAGCAGTAGGGAGAGGTGAGGGAGTATATGGAAACTCTGTACGTTCTTCTTAGTTGTTCTGTAAAGCTGAAGGCTGCTCTGAAAATAAAGTCTATTAATTAACATTTTTAAAAAATTCAGTTGAACTTAAAATCATTTGTAGAGTTCTGAACAAAACCTATTTCTAGAATACTATAAATCATATAGAAGAAAAAGAACTATTCAATTAAAAATGATTTGAGGGGCACCTGGCTGGCTCAGGCAGGACATGCCACTCTTGCTCTCCAGATTGTGAGTTCAAGCCCCACGTTGGTTGTAGAGATTACATAAAAACAAACTCTTGGGGGGAAAAAAAAAGATTATTTGACTCACTAACACAAACTAAGTTACCAGTAAAAATGTAATGTTTATGCTAAGAATTCTCTTCTGGTATCAGTTCTTTTCTATTTCCACCTTGCCTACGTCTGAGTCATGCTACCTTATTCTGAATAAACATGAAACTTGATACCCAAGGGTTAATCCTCCCATGGTTTGAGCCTTCCTAGGTTCTACCAGAATCCACGAATGGCTTGTTCTTTAGCAATAAGGCAGAAGCTGGTTCAGTTATGTAAAAGCAGAGGTAGTCCTGCAGGAATTAGCCTGTGTCATTTGATTTTTATGGAAGCTATTGTCTAATGGGAGTTAATGATTAAACACATTTGATGCTATTGTCTTTAGGTTGTAACCCATGATTCACAAATTTTATTACAAAAAAAAAAAAGAAAGGAAAGCATTTTATGGCGACATTTGGGATGATGCTACTTTGGAATTTGTTTCTGATTCAGTTCGAATTAAATATTTTGCTTGTTAACAGATTTCTTTTTAAGTTAGCGTTATTTTACACAAATAGAAATCAGTGAATCCATAGTATTCAAAATGCTTTATACTAAATAAAATGATCGAATTTGAAAAGAAAACCAATGACATAATTTATAAAATTCAAATTCAAATCTTCTATTTTTTTTTCGAGTTATGATAGAGTGAACTGCTACATCAGCTCCAAGCCTGCTCCTTTAACGTGGAAATGACTGCAACCAGGACAAAATTATGAAGAAAAAAAAATCCGCCAAATGGGATTTGATTTTAAAATGCAGATCCTATTTGAAGAGCTTCACAAAGGAATACTGCCTCTGACAAGTGGAGAAAAATCTACCCTTCAAAGCTAATTGTGGTATTAAAGTATGCCTGAAAGAAAGAAAAATGGCGTAGAGCTATTAAAACTAGTTTTGTAATGCAGACACACTTTCATGGAAACAGTAACAACAGCCTCGAGGGTATGGGGGCTGGGGGGGGGTGTGGAATGAGAAAGAGAGAGATTCTTCCACATGAATGAACAAATGAATGAAGGCTTGAAAAAAAAAATCCAAACCAAAAATGGTTTAAGGTGACTAATTAAGACCCCCTCTTAGAAAAGCTGTTGCTAGGTAAACAAAACTGTTTAAAACATGTTCATCATTAGTGTCCCCTGACAGAAGGATGAGGTGGCAGACTTGGTGACAGAAGGGAGAAGAAGAGCGGCATATGGCCCCCAGTTCTGTCCCCTGCTGACAAGCTGCCTCGCTGCAAGCCCCTTTTGCTCTGTATTCCATGCACACAGAAGATTGCTATGCCCCAACTTTCCCATCTGTACCCCGGACTCCTGTCCCAACATCGCCGCTGCCATGCAGTTTTCAGCTGGACTGGAGGGGGGGGGTCGGGGAGGGGTGGTGTTGTTGAGGGGTTGGAGCAAGGGCCTCAGGGGCTCTGGGGGAGGAGGGGACAGGAGATTAACAACCAATCATCACAATGCTATCCATAATGTATTGTCTCCACAGCATTACATGGTATATTTCCAGTGGGGATTAGCCCATCCATCATGGGCCTTTATTGGGTCCCTTTTTTGTTGTTGTATAAAGCCCAAACACTGTCGTAAAATTCTAAACTGCTTAATTGCTGTGCTGTAAAAATTTGCATATCAGAGATATGTCATTTCATCATTAAATAACAGTAGGTATTTGTTACATGACCCTAGTGGTCATGCCGGTGCTCCCCTGAAGAAAGGTCGTTTATTGGTATTATGCAAAATTTGCTGCTGAATTCAAATCAGCAGCAATTAGGGGTTTGGATACTGTTGGATTCAGTGTATTTTGATTTCCTGTGGCTCAAGGCTCAGGGCATGTTGACCCTCTTCCTACATGATCAGAATGTTAGAGCAGCTTGGTCTCTGGGCTGTTGGTCCTTATAAACTTTCTACCTTCACCGTTTGATAACACGCTGAGGCAGGAAGTTGATTTTTGCAACCCAGATTTTGTCTATGATTGGAATATTGAAATAGCATGAGCTTCGTTGCTCGCAGTGACAAACCTGGGCATGTGCGCACCCAGTTTTCTCTTCACCTCTGAAACGAAAGCTTGTTGAAAATGTTTATAAAACTCAGCCAGAAGATGACCTGGGATGTTCAGTGAGCAGGCATGATCTCAACAGTAGATGGAGATTCCTCCACAGAGAAATGCCCTGGCAGCGGTGTTCGACCTCCACAGGTCCCCACGGGGGGAGGGGGTGCCAGCGGATGGAGGCGGCAGGAGAGGGTAGCCGTGCCAATGACACCCTGCTCTTTCCCAGAGCCTTTGATCCCTACGTAGTTTTTGCCTCTCGGGTGGGATGATTTACAGAGCCCACTCCGCAGGGCTCCCTTCTTTTCAAAGGGGCCACTCCTGGTCCCCCGTGCCTGCTCCCCTCCACCCAGGGTCAGTGTTAGAACTAATGGGTAACTAATCCAATTGAAGCTACAACTGAGACCCTGAAACCATGAGGGCCTCAGCTGGAACTCAGCCAGGATCCTCGAACAAATGCTGCATTTATTCTCCGCCTGGCAACTTTGTGAAACCCAATGATCACACTGAATGTCTTAAGCCGCGCACAGATTGGCAGAAGCAAGGTCAGTATGCAGGCAGCCTTGGGGGTGTGGGGGACTGTGCTTGGCCGCCCCCTCCGGAGGAGGAAATCTTCAAGAATAAACAAACGGTAAATACTCATACTTCCGTTAGGCCTTAATTATCGGTAGTGTTTATTTTCTTTACGTTTCTCCTCCCCCAAGATTGGTACAAGGGACATGCATGAATTCCATAATCAGGAAAAAAAGTTTTTGGCCAGGCTACGGAGGCACGAGGGATACGGGCATTCCTCGCTGTGCCCCGGGGTTGGGTGTTGGTGTGGACTCGAGGAACAGCACAGAGCTTTTAACTGGCTTTTCTGGGGACTCCTCAAGCTAGCAATAAGCACCACCGATTTCCGGTTACATATATTTTTAAGATAGAGACCACTGTGAAACTTTGAATGAACTTTGAGAATTAAGATGTTTACCAAGGAATGCCAGGAGTAAGTAAGGAGGGTTGGAGACCACAGATAAAGAATACATGTAAGGGGCAATGGATGCATGTATCAAATATTTTTCTGATTTTTATATATTTTTGATGCAATTCATATCTGATTATATTTTGATTATATGTGATATAGTAATATGTGGTACAATGTATATTATATGTATAATAGAATATGATATATGATGTAACAATATATGATATGTGTGTATGTATATATATGTGTGTGAATATATATATATATATATATATATATATATATATATATATATATATAAAAAACTGAATATTATTCAGCCTTTAAAAAGAATAAAACAGGAGTGCCTGCTGGGTGGCTCACTCCATTTAGCATTGAACTCCCGATTTCGGCTCTGGTCATGATCTCAGGGTGGTGAGATCAAGCTCCAAGTGGGGGTCCCCCGCTCAGTGCGGAGTCTGCTCTGGAGATGCTTTCCCTCCGGCCCTCCCCCTGCAAATAAATAAATAAATCTTAAAAAGAAGAAAAGAAAAAAAAAACTGTTGTCATTTGCAACAACATGGATGAAAGTCGGTATTATGCTAAGTAGAATAGGCCAGTTAGATAAAGACAAATATTGCATGAAATCACTTATATGTGGAATCTTAAAAAAAAAAAAAAAGAGTAACTCATAGAAACAGGGAGTAGAAAAGTAGTTGCCAAGATCCGGAGGGTGGGGGAAGTAGGGAGAGGTTGACAAAGCGAACAAACTTTCTTTCTTTCTTTCTTTCTTTCTTTCTTTCTTTCTTTCTTTCTTTTTCAAGATTTTATTTATTTATTTGACAGAGAGAGACACAGAGAGAGAGGAAACACAAGCAAGGGGAGTGGGAGAGGCAGGAGCAGGCTCCCCGCTGAGCAGGGACCCAGTGTGGGGCTTGATCCCAGGACCCTGGGACCATGAGCTGAGCCAAAGTCATACGCTTAATGACTGAGCCACCCAGGTGCCCCGGGGAACAAACCTTCATAAAATGCATAAGATCTCAGGATCTAATGTTTTAATATGGTGACTATGGTTGATAACACTGTATGGTATAATTGAGATTTGCTAAGAGAGTAGAACTTAAGTGTTCTCAACAAAAAAATTTTTTTTAAAAAGGTAAATGTACGAAGTGATGGGTGTATTTCACAGTGCATGCATATATCAAATCTTCAAGTTGTACATTTCAAATATATTACAGTTTTGATTGTCAATTATATACCTCAATAAAGAGGAGGGACAAAAAAGCCCCACAAAGTTCGAACATTTTAAAATAGAACACATTTAATGAGGATTTCTTGTCACAGGCAATATCAGTAATAATAATAATAAACACTAGTTGATACTTTTATATAGTGCCAGGTGTGGTTCTAAGAAATTTACATGTATTAAGTCACTTAATACTGGTAACCACACTATGGAGCTTGGCACTATTGTTATTCCCATTTTACAGATGAAGAAGCTGATGTGCAAGCAGGTTAATTACCTTGCCCAAGCCCCACATAGATAGAGGATCTAACATGTCAAAACCACATCTCTGGTCCAGACCTCCTTTCTAATCCATCCACCATTCAGCTTAAGGGACAGTTCCACTTAGATATTCCAAGTGTATTTCATATTCAAAGTGCTCAAACTGAAATTGCCATCTACGTGCACGCCTGCACAATCCCCTTTTGCTCCCGATTTCAGTAAATGATACTGGTGACAATTCTGTCACTTAGGCCACAAACCTCAGAGTCTTTCTTGGCTATTCCTTCTCCTGTATCTGTTTGTCTATCGATAGGGTCCTCTTAACATCTTTCCATCCGTCCCCTTCTGGTGGTCACACTTTGGTTGCCAGGGGGAAGCGTTCAGCTCTCCATCACTCAGGTTATTGTCCCTTGCATTGTTTGGCCCATTTCCGGTTTTGACTTCTTCCAAACCATTTTTGACCCTGTCCTTACAGGTTCGTAGGACTTCAATCTTCTCATGTCACAGGGCTGCCTAAATTTGGAATGGCTTTCAAACTTCTTATAATGAGATAAAGTTCCTTATAATTTTCTAGCTTTATTCCCACTGTCACCACATGCCATGATGTTACCCACACTTGGCTTTTTATAAGCTGTTTCTCTTGCTTGGAATGTACAGTTGTCCCCTGAAAGCATTCTACTCGTTCTCCAAGACACACCTCGGTCACGATGCTTTCCCTGACCTCCCCTACCCCACCCAAACCAAGGCAAAGCCAATATGCTTTCACCATATTCCTGCCATCCCATACACACTCCAGGTACACCTGCTACGCCATGTACACAGCACATACATCTAAGTCATACCTGCTATTCTCTGCACATCCATCCCATGGACATCTGTATTACATGCAGGTTGAAGTCCAGGGAGGCAGAGCAGTGTCAAATGTGCCAAGAAGCTAAGTTGTGACCAAGGGAAATCAGAACCAAGAGAAGGGAATCCTAATGGGGAAGTGAGTACACCATGCCAGAAGAATTGTCAACAGTGCTGTGCATAGGATTCCCAGGAGGCTGAAAATTTCCTCAGTGCTTGAGTCATGTCTGCAAAGTGAAAATTTAGAAAATTAAAAAGAAATGAAACAGACCAGAAGCAGGAAGCCACGCATCGCTGGCCACACCCCTGGGGCAAGCAGGTCATGTTGGAGGGGTGAGCGGTCCATGCCAATGGGCAGGCATATCAACAGACTTGCCCTCTGAGCATTGTGCTTGGTGACTACAAAGAGAGAGTCGAAGTTTAGGTTAACTAACTACTTTTGTCCATTACTAAAAATAGGTTAATTTGAGCTTTTTTAATACTTTTAATTTTTTGGAAATTTAGGTATTTGTTGACAGCCTCCTGCATTCCGTAGCTATTAGTCCAGGATTGTGGCAAGGGCTTGCACCCAGGACAGTGTCACCCTCTCTAAGGAGCCCTTATAGCTCAGGAGGACGAGGGTGCCTGTGCCTTTGGATACCTCCCTAAGCAGCCTGACACAAAGACTTGAAGCCCCACAAACCTGATGTCCCTGATTTCAGGAAGGCTAAAAGGAGACAGAAGAGATCAGGAGCACAGAGCAGCACATGGTTACAAGGCACATCAGGTGATGAAGTTGAAAATGTATAAGGACCAACAGCCCAGAGATCAAGCTGGCGGAAGATGCCGCCTAAACATTCTGATCATGTGGGAGGAGGTCAACATACCCTGAACCTTGAGCCACAGGAAATCAAAATATCCTGAGTTCAACAGTATCCAAATCCCGAATTGCTGCTGATTTAAATTCAGCAGCATATGCTGCATAATACCTATAAACAGCCTTTCTTCAGGGGGGTACCAGCTTCATCGTCTGGACCTTGGTGTTGCAGTGGCCACGGTGTAGAAGGCATTCTACCAGGGTCACTGGTTGCAAGCAACAGAAACTAACTCTGGCCGTGCCTGCTTTCCTCTCGTGGTACATTGCCTCTGACTCCCCCCGCCACAGCCCAGTTTCTGCGAAAGAATCCCAACTTATCCTTACCCTTTTGCAGGTGCCCTCTGAATCGAAAGCCCCCGGTGGCTCAGTCTAAGTCACAGGCACATTTATGGATTTCCTGAAACCCAGGAAGGGAGGCCTTCCTTCTTTCTTCCCATGTTCGTAATGAGGGGCAGGACAACTATTTCTCCAGCATAACACGTTATCATGAAGATTCCCCTAAAGCAATAAGGTCTTAAGTCCAGGCTGCTTGCTGGAAACACAACTCAGAAATGGCCTACGTAAGGAATCGACAAGACACTGGTGCTGGGGGTACACAGCGGGAACGCGCATGGGTTCGAAGCTCGAAGCTCGGGGGAGTTGCCTTTGCAATGACAGCTTCATGGGCAGTTCTGGTAGGACGTCAGGTGGAGGGATTCTCAAGTCGTGTGTGTTCCTCTGTGGATTCAAGCATCTGGGCCCACCAGGGCAGTTTGCATCACCGCCTTCACCACGTACTCAAAAGCACTTCTCCCACCCAGTCAGGGCTTGGCTATTAGGAAGAGACCTTTCCCAAGAAGCTCATCAGATCTAAGCAGAGATCTAAGGTCACTCCATCAGCTTGCCAGCCACGCCCAAATATGCCTGTAGGGGGGCAATGTTGACAGCCTAGGTTCAAGCTGAACTCCCAAAACACATGTATTTTACAGAATTAGCATCATAATATATTTAATTCTTCTTTTTACTAAACAATACTATATTAGATTGTCTCCAGAATGTTGACTGTTTTTGAAAAGCATATTTTTTTAATGGCCAAGCGATAAACATTTCAGCCTAACAATGCAAAAGATCTGTCAGCATACAGTACTGGGGCAGCATGGTGTTGGGGAAGGAATATGGGTCCTAGATGTAGAAAAGCTAAGGCCCGACTGCTGGCTCCCATTTGTGCGCATCTATTTTCTCCAACTCTCAATAACCTTATCTTTAACATAGGAAAAATAACCATCTTGGGGCGCCTGGGTGGCTCAGTGGGTTAAGCCTCTGCCTTCGGCTCAGGTCATGATCTCAGGGTCCTAGGATCGAGCCCCCAATTGGGCTCTCTGTCAGCAGGGAGCCTGCTTCCCCCTCTCTCTCTGCCTGCCTCTCTGCCTACTTGTGATCTCTGTCTGTCAAATAAATAAATAAAATCTTTAAAAAAAAATAACCATCTCTCTATCATAAAGTTAGAGCAAAGATTAATTGAGATAATGCCCATGAGTGCTTTGCATGGACCTGATACAAAATTGGTGGCCCATAACTTTGTTTGTTTGTTATGAATAATTTTTGTTTGAATAATTGCTTATGAATAATTTGTTTGTTTGTTATGAATAATTGCAATATCGGTGCTGGGCGGGAGTGTTACAGCCATCCTCGTATGTGCGTAAATTACAAAAAAGCTTGTGTTTGAGTCTAAAGTAGACCTAGAGGTCTGAACAAAATTGAAAGCAACTTTCTGAGTCACAGTTTGTATTCCGCCATAACTCATACGTAAGACATGGACTTAGTGTTTAAACCCAGCCAAGTACCTCAGCCAAGCTATATAACAAAATCATCAGGGCTCAAATAAATTAGGCATTTTGGACATCTCTGTGATGTCAGAGTTAGAAGTGACCAAACTTTATTCAACTACATGATAAATCATTGACTCTGCAGAGATTTGCAGCATACATTTTTATTACAAACAAGATGCTCGTTTTGGGGACTTCATTCATTTTTGGCAAAATTCTGTATGAGGCCAGGGGTGGGGAAAACTTTTTCCATAAAGGCCAGTAGTAAATGTTTTAGGCTTTGTAGACCAGTATGATCTCTCTGAAAATGGCAGTAAATGAATGGGCATGGCTGTGTTCTAACTGAACTTTATTAATAAAAACAGGTGGTGGCAGACCCAATTTGGCCCGTTTGCCAACCTCTGTACTAAACACAAAGCTTGAGTTTGTGGAACTTATAGTCCACAGAAGAGGAAGGCATGGGGTAAAGCAGAAGGCAACAGGTTTATGGGAGAAATATGTATAACATGGAAGTAAGACCTCACTTGACCACTTCGTACAATGGGACGAATAGTGCTGTCTAGAAGAGATCTCTGAAATTCACAGGTAAACTTCTCAGGGAGAGTGATTCACTTATCCTCAATCAAAACAACCAGAATTGTTTTGCTTTATGGCAGTTACATTCAACCTGAAGTACGTTAGACTGAAAAATTTGCTTTATTTTAAATACTGTAATGCTTGACCATGTTTCTGGAATGTTGGTATCTCTTCAGGAGATTTGTACCACAATCTATATTCATTATGCTGTCATTATCTCAATAATTTCTTTTCATGTGTAAGCATTTTTTTTTTTTTACCAAAAGGATCGCTTATTAAATTAAGATGAAATGGCAATTAATTTAGAGCATTATCAAAGGCAGGAATAGGCATTTGTCTGAATCTCTGTTTATAAACATCAATGGCCTGTTAATGTACTAATATTTAGGAGGGCAACGTGATGAAAGGTTACCTGCTTCTGTTAGCTCATTTTGTATTAACATGTTCTTGCCACCAGTTAGGCAATTAACAGAGACTAAAGGAATACTAATTGTAGGCTTCTCTGCCAGTATGCTGGGTCAACTTTATTCCTAGGAGCTCATTTAGTGAATTTGTAATAATTATAAGTGATAAAAGTAAGCGACTCTCTTTGAAGAGCCTCCTGACACCCTTGTGGAGATAAAGATTAGAGAAATCCCTTTCTGCATGACACCATTGTAAAGAAATAAGTGCTTTGGGGCAATGCAGGAACAGGTGAAGAAAATTTTCAGCAAGAGTAAAGCTAAGAAGGCAAGAGTGATCATAAGAAGTGTCAAATTATTTACAGATGATGATCGTTCTGGAGAACACAGCTGTGACGCAATTCACCGTGTGATGAACTTACAGGTCAAATGCAGCCCCCCCAAGTAGGACTACAGGGAGCAAAGTTCCTGTGAGTTGCTTAAATCCCGTGCTAGCCTGATTTCTCTATGTCAATGTTCAGGAGAACCTTCTATGCTTTCTTTGCCCATTTTATATTGCTTGCTTCGCATCCAAGGAGTGGATATTTTTAAAAATAAATGGACTTTTACCAAAAGCCAACTGAGATTGAGCCCATATAGAATACTGGAGCTGAGGAACTTCCCGAGACCCTTGGGGCAGACAAACCAGTGGAGAGAAACTAGAGCCCGTCAAGTGTCACAAAGAGTGAATAGCTGGAAGACGATAATAGCACCAAGGTGCAGAGAAAAGTTCTGCAACTGTCCTATTACCATCCCAGATTTGATCTGACTCCATTATATTTCATCAAATAGTTTAGAAAGCCCCCAGCATAAAACATCATCATAATTGTAATCGTATATTTGGAAATTTAACGTGCACACCATAATGTACCATTAGTTACACAAATAACTAATAATTTGCTAATGACAATATTATGTTAAGTCAGTTTAGGGGCAATTAAAGTGAATGATATTTACATATGCCTAATGAATCACAGTCGATGGCAGATTAAGAGATTCTAATGAATATTCATCCAGACATTCGCAACCAGCTTCACAGTTTATAAACTGAATTATGGTTGATTTGCCCTTTTAAAAATGAATATGTGAGTATCTTCTGCATGGAGAGAATGAACAATTGGGCCTGACTGTAAAATTTTTTTAAAGCAATGTACTGGTCAGAACACAAAACATTTTTATGCACTCTCATACCTCTGGCTTCGCTGTTCTTTTTTATATCGCAGATCAGTGTTGATGAACTATCCCCATTTTCATTCTAATCCATGACATGAAATATAGAAATTGTTTAGTCTAAGATTAAATGGAATTCAAGTTTTATGCAGCCCCACTGAGGAAATAATTACAGGTAGTTTTTGCCATTGAGGCAGTGAATACAAACTCTGTGTCATTCTCCCTCATCCCCGAGCCCCTCAGAAGGCTGTTTCGTAGCTATACTCAGTCATAATAAAATTGGGGAAGATTTACCATCCTTTCTACTTGGTCATTAAAAAAAATAATAAAACAAATAAAAACACCTTAGTTTGACCCTGTTAATACAGGTTGAGACCAAACAAAGTTATGGTTTGAATGTTTACTTTTTCCTAAAAACCATAACCCATTCCTTTTTTACTAGCTCTTCCTCACAAATTCTGTGTGTCTTATTCCTGTGGCAAAGATGAAGATCGAACTCTTAGTCTTTCTCAAGATGCTACAATAGGTCTTTGGGGGACCAGATGTCTACAGCTCCTACTTGTTTCACCT
This sequence comes from Mellivora capensis, assembly GCA_004024625.1. NCBI lineage: Eukaryota > Metazoa > Chordata > Mammalia > Carnivora > Mustelidae > Mellivora > Mellivora capensis. Next base: position 11,285 of record PISX010005671.1, on the reverse strand, counting down.
TAAATTAGATAAGATTTTCTCTCTGCTCTTTTTATGTTATAAAGGTACTCATTACTGCTAGCATTTCTCTCTACATAGAGAGTTAGAGGTGGGAACCCAATCATCTTGGTCCCTGGGACTGCAGTAAGATAATTGAGGGAGTGTGTCCTGGATGGCTGCCCACATAAGATGTCACACTCCAAATAATAGCGTGACAAAGGGAACCTCCCAGACAGATGGTCTAAAGACAAGAGGTAAACTTGGAAGCTGACATTTCCCTTTGCATACTTCCACATGTACCTTAATAGTGTCATCTCATGTTATTAAAGCTTTTAAAGAGCAACTAGTTTGACATGAGTCAAAGTTAACAACTTTCTTCTTTTCAAAGCTAATGCTGATAGAGTATGCATTACCTGTTGGGTTAAGAAAAGAATTCACTCTTGCTCTCTCACTTCTCTTGTTCTTGCTTTTGCTCTCACTTTATTTGCCAGGTGTTCATTTATTTTTTATGTGGACTTTGGCATTTTAAAAAGTCTTAAAAGCATTTCCTCAGTCTTATAAGCTCTTTATCTGTAAGTCTTATAAGTATTTTACGGGGAATATCATCAATGTAACATTTATATTTTTTTAGAGTTTTGTATCAGGATGAGGATATCAGTGACTTAGAGAGAGCCTGGTGTCCTCCTGGGCAAAGTACCAGGCATCTACAAGATGGAATAAGTGGGATTAACCCAGAACCCCCATCCCCCCAGCAATGGATCCTTCACTTACCTCTGCTTGGAGCCGTAGGGTCTAGATGGTGGCCATCTAAGACAGATTACATATTACATAATTTGGGAAATAACAAATTAATAACAAATATGTTACCGTGGAGGTATAGCCTATGGACCCTGTGTCACCCTTTATCAATCACAGGAATAGGGTTTAGAGGAATGGCCCAGAGGACTACAATATATATTGGTGGAGATCAGGGGCCAGGCTTGCAATTCTGGGCCTCAAAGCACTGCAGCAGAGGATTCTGGGCAGTCCAGTGACTGGGCACCTGAAGTGAGTGGTCAGTCAAAGTTGGTGAAGGTGTCCTGGGAACCCATGGGGGCAGCGAGGAGATGGAACAGGCCAAGAAAGAGCTTGATGTTGATTCATTCTACTCATGGAAGAATGACTCCACTGCCAACCCTCCTCTGTGGCAGGGTTTCTTGTGAGATATCATTTTGGAAACTGTGACACTATTACAGGTGGGGGGAAAAAAGGCAAATAACACCAATAAGAAAAATACACAGATGTCTGAAAATTACTAGGGTAAAAGAAACACTAAGGAAAAGATATGTATTAAAGGAAAACTTCAAAACTCCTCTTACTTGGAAGAAGTGTCCAATGGTAGATACAATGAAATGTGCTTACTTTCTTCTCCACTACTGTAAGAAATCCACAGGGAAATGAAATGTTCTGTCTCAACTTTGCCCTAATGCTTTCCTTTAAAACAGGACTTGGACATTTCACCGTGGCAATTATTACCAATCAGCGTCTCCCCTAACACACACATGGTTTTATAGCTTTAAGGTGTTGCTCCTTTTTATCACAACCTCCCTTCCTACTCTTCATAGAATTTCTGTACACTGTGGGGTGAGCCATCAAATCTCATTTTAGGATTAAAGAAACTGGTTGTGTACCTTGACTTCCTAGACAAGTTTTTCGTTTGTTTGTTTTTATCGCGTGCCATTTTCATATGGCACAACAAGATAGCATCGAATGATTTGGAGGAGAGATTTCCAATGGTCTTATTTTAAAGTGTGAAAGATGGTAAGGGCATGTTAAAGAATGAGAACAACTGTGGTTCAATCAAAATGAGGTTCACATGAGTTAATCTGGGACACATTCATGAACTTGGTCAGAGTTATGGGCAAAATAACAGGGGCACTCACACTTTGAAAAGGCATAATTGTTATGCTTTTTCTGTGTCATTGAAAAATTTGGCCATTTGAACATTATAAAAGTAACAGACTGCTCTGTGAGATAATCATTTATTCTGTGGTCTTTAAGTTAGGATTTATTCATAAGATACATTGTTGTAGTTTGGCATTTTCACATTTAATAGCTTGAAAGAACATAGTTGATTTTACAGATGAAGAAAATAAGCCAGAGGAAAGTGAAGTTTTTTCAAAATCACCACACAAGTTCGTCGAGTTTCAAACCATTGTCTCACAGAGAGGATAGGGTCTTACTCTTGCACAGAAAAGATGCTCATTATTTTGGAATATGGTCACCAAGTATCCACAAAGTAAACAGAACCCTTCCACTATACCCTCTGCAAAAGCTTTATCTGGGCTCACTTGAACACCTGTATTCGTCCCATCATCTGACTCAGCCTCCCTGCATGGCCTGGGCTGCCGCATACTTAGGCTGGTAGCAACTCATGTGCCATATTCTGAACGGTCATATGGGCCTCAGAAAGGGTAACCTGAGCCTTTCATTCTTAATGGACCATTCTTAAAGTGAGTAGATTTCTAGGCTCAGAAGTTCTTTAAGGGTAGGAATAGTATGAAAAGTATAAAAATGTATATATATATACACATATGCATATGTATATATATACATATATGTAACATAAGCTTTCATCTATCCTCTCTATGCAAATGAAGTGCCCAGGAATGAAGACTGATTGTATCATTCGTTTATTCAAAAATTTAGTGATAGTAAAGATGTCAATTCTCCCCTAAATCAACTACAGATTTAAAGGAATTCCAATGAAGTTCTCAGTAGAATTTTTGACAATGTAAAACAAGTAAATACTAAAGTTTATATGAAAAGGCATAGAAACCAGAATAGCTCCAACAATTCTGAAAACAGAAGAATAAAGTTGGAGGAATCACATTATCCAATTTTAAGACTTACTATAAAGCTACAGTAACAAACACACCATACATTGGGCAAAGGGCAGTTAGATTATGGAATAGAATATAGAATTTAGAACTAGACCTACCATATAAACATGGCCACTTGATTTTTGACAAAGAAAGAAAGAAAATTCAACAAAGAATAGTATTTCAAAAAATGGCACCGAAATGATTAGACATCCATAGACAAAAACAAAACCCACATCAAAACCAAAAACAAACAAAAACTAATCTTCACATTTTATACAAATATTAACTCAAAAAGACCTAAATGTAATACATAAAACTATAGAACTTCTAGAAGAAAATACAGGTTTAAATCTTCATGACTTGGAGTTAGGTAAAGAGTTCAACAGGGTTCAGAACACCCTATCCCAAAATACGGCCCATTGACATACTGAATATTTTAAGCTGAAGGAATCTAAGAAAACACAGGGGCAGGAGGGACATCTTTCCTAAAGTGGGCCATAAGATCCTCATGGGAGAGGTGCCTTCCCTACCCCTGGAAGAAAGGAGCATTCTTATCTCTGAAGATGGAGGGGAATGGAGAGGAATCCGAATGAAATTGTTGTTTCCCCCAGTTTACTACCTTTGGCTCATACCCTTTGGTCCTGTCACCTTTTCCCATGACTTTCCACTCTTCATTAAGTCTAGTATAAACATGCTCAGGTTTAACTGTTTCTTTGAATTTTCATTTCCTTATGAGGTCTCTCATGTCACATAAAACTTACATTAAATAAATTTGGATGCTTTTCTCTTGATAATCTGTTTTGTCAGTTCATAGTACAGGGCCCCAGCCAGAGACCCTAAGAGGGTAATAGGAAAGAGGTTTTTTTTTTCCTCCTCTGTAAGTTCTTAGATATGACACCAAAGACAGGCTCCATTAAGAAAAAATGATAAATTGAACTTGTTCAAAACTTTAAAATTTGACTTCATAAAAGATACAGGAAAGAGAAGTAACAAACTGGGAGAAAATACGTGCAAGTCACATATCTAACATCAGACTTCTATCCAAAATGTATAAACAATGCTCAAAATCCAACAATACAAAATTTCAAACAACCCACTTTAAAAAAGCCAAAAGATTTGAGTAAGTACTTCATCAAAGAAGATATACAGAAGCAAATAAGCACATGAAAAATGTTCAACCTCATTAGCCAGTGGTGAATGCAAATTAAAGCTACAATAAAACACAGTAACATACCTATCTTATGGCAAAAAAAAAAAAAAAACAAAAACACAACAACCCATAAAACGAAAAGTGAAAACAAAAACTATTAATACTAAATACTGGCAAGGATGTGAGCAACTGAAATCGTCACACATTTCTGAGGGGAATGCAAAGGATACAGCCACTCTGGATATCAGTTTGGTAGTTTCTTACAAAGTTAAATATACACTTACCATATGACCCAGAAATCTTACTCCTGAGTATTTACCCTAAAGAAATAAAAATGTATGTTTACACAAACACTTGTACCCAAGTGTTTACAGCAATTCTATCCATAATCATCAAAAACTGGAAACAACCCAAATGTCTTAATTTAACAGATGAATACAATAGAATACCGTTCCACAGGGAATAAGCTATTAGTACACATAACAATTTGGAAGAATCTCAAAAACACTAAAATGAGTGAAAGGAGCTGGTCTCCAAACGTTACATGCCTCTCCATTGGAGACGTTACTTAACCAAGTAGAATCCACATGATTCCATTTATATGACATTCTCAAAAGGACAAGCTACTGTGAGGGAGTACACGTCAGTGACTGTGGAGGCTAGGGATAGGAGAAAGGAGTTACTACAAAGGGCTAGCATAGGGGAGACTTTTGCCGTGATGAAATTGGTTTGTATCCTAATTGTGTCGATAGATACAAAGGGTATATACATGTTAAACTTCATAGAACCACATATACACAATAATCTATTAATTGTGTGTCAATTAAAAAAAAACTTTTAGTGGAATTATGTTTCCTACTCTGCCAAATCTAAACTTTCTCTGCCTCCTCGTGAGACTCTCCACAATCTGCTTCCTCACTATGTCATATTTTTAGGGATGTTTTCTTGTTGTGCCATGAGTGACCTCAGGTACGCCCTCAAACAATCCATCATCTATTCTTTTATGAACAAACGTAATTGATCCCCTACAAAAGGCTCGCCACCATGCTAGCCTTGAAGATGTGAGATCTTCTCAACTATGATACCCTCTCCTCTTCCTTTTAGTCAATTCAAGTCCAACTAAAACCTTTGCCAAGTCTGTGCTCTGGTCCTTCCTGCAACAGTGGCCACTGTTCTCTTGACCCTCTTGTTCTCTGTCGTTTACATCATAAACTAACACTACACTATGATCGTATGGTACACAGTTCTGTTGCATTTCTCCAACTCGGTTTTAGATTCTTTGAAAGCAAAAACTTGTGCTTATTTGCTTGCTTTTTCAGTCAAACCTCAAATGATCAAATGTCCCTTCACACAGAATAAGGCCCCGGTAATTACCTCACTATCTCAAACATGCATTGGTGTGAAGAGGAATGAGTAGGTGCTAATCCCTGGGAAATATGAACATTGTTCTGAATTTGAAGGAGGTTTAAGTTTTTCTTATTTCTAATTCCACTACTTCCCTTGACATCATTAAAAACTCTTGGCCTTGCCAAACTCTTCTCCACAAGAACCATATTGCTGTATTCACACTTCACTTCACTCCCTCAATCCTTTCCATGACCTTTGTCTCTCAGAAACTTTAACATTTTTTCTTTTATTCTCTTACTTGTGGAAAACTTACAGTCTTCATGTAATTCTTCCACATTCCCAGGACTTTCTCAAGACTAGGTGATTTATACCTTGCATATGACTTCTCCCCACCTCATGAATTTCTCTTTGCGTTTTTAAATCTGAATTTGCTGTTTCTACTTTTTACATAGTTAGGGACAGATGGTAAGACTAATCCAGTCTTGAAGTACTGAGTATTATTATCTGTTATATTATTATTACCCTTTCTTCCTTTGGTCAAATGTCAATATCCAGTTTTGGTTTCCTCCATCCACTTCCAACATAGAGTTCCTGGTTTGTCTCTTTCTCTTTGTCCTCCCTTACTATCTTGATGTGAGCTATGGATGTTGTAAGCCCATTATAATCATACTATCATGTTGGATATTTGGAGGGGGAAATGCTACTTCTTAGCTTGAAAAGCACTAGGAACTTAGATTAGAGGTTCTTGATTTTATTTTTACCTTGGTCCTAAAAAGTCATACAAAAAGCTCTTCTCTGTTTCCATATATAAAATAACCTGGGTTTAAGTGGCATCCTTTTAGCTGAGCATGGCCATTTCTGTTTTCTGGAAGAAGTTGGACTAGAAACAAAGGGCAGCTAAAGCTGGTCCTAACAGAAAAAGGAGACCACAGAGGACTGGGAAAGCAGAGACCGCAAAAGGAAAGCCTATGCTTCCCCCCATCTAAGACAAGTAGCAAACATCAGTCCTCTGAGAAGTAACTTCTTTGTCTGCATGTTCATCACAATTAGCCTCTTCAGCAATGTTAGCAACAGAATCAGCAGGGCACTTCCACATTTGAAGATGAGTCAGAATCTGCTCACCTCCTAACTTCCACCCTAGAACAACAAAAAAGAAAATACAAAAATCCTGCAATGTAGCCATGTTTGTGGTCCAGTGGCTGAAGCCCACATCTGATGGCCACCTTGACACCAAAGGAGTACATTCAGAATTCACTGCAAAAACAGTAATTAGTGGGCAAATTCAAGGTGATTCAAGGTGAGTCAAATATGGGCACATTAGAGCCAGAGAGGGAAGGTGGACAGTTATACTCCAAAAAGTTAACAACTAAGTAGTTCTCAACAGCCAAGTTTTTCATGATTTTATCCTTTAGGAGTGCTAATTTGTATTTACTAAATTTTCTACCACTATGCTGTTTAGTTTTAATGAGAAAAAAATGTTATATTTTACTAAATTGCTATATGGGTCTGAATTGTCATCTTCTTAACAGGACATATTACTTCTATTTTTTTTATTTTTATTTTTTAGGACCTATCACTTTTAAAACAAAACAATAATAATTCGTACTGTTTTAAACAAGTAGTCTGAAGCAGCACCAGGAAAAGGCAAGACTTTGGGAAGGGAAGCTGAACAATCATTGACTTTAGAGGGAACAAGTGGCTGCCTGACCTCAGAATGGAATCATCAGAATGGGGATTGAGGAAAGACAAAGGATTCCAATTAAGAAAAAGACTGCACCTATATTCATTCATTCATTCTTTCATTGAAACTTCCAAAGTATGCAGTCTTTGGTAAGGATACAAAATCATTTTGAAATCTGGAAAGGAGGTCTCATAAATCCTGCTTAAGTTGATGGACGAGGGTACAAATGGAAATTCACATCCCTCTTCCTTCATGTAGAGAACAAAAATAAGTAAAGTAAAATATTTTTTAAGTTAAAAGTACATAACCACTCTCAAAAACAAGAAAGCATCTCTGTGGTCCAGAAATAAGACAGTGAGGGATGATAGGTGTTCTAGAATTCTGGGTGCTAGAATAGGAAACAGGCCATAGCTTCTGAGGTTGGCGACAAAGGGCAAAGGGAACAGACCATGAACTTTTGGCCTAGAGTCAGGCTGGCTGTGTGATACAGAGAGCCAGGGCAAGGTGCCCTTCCTAGAAAGAGGATGTAGGGAAACCTACAGCTATGACCTGGAGCTGTGACCAATAACCAGAAGCTGCCTGGGTGGCACAAGGGAAAAGCTAGGTCCTCCAAAAGAGCTTGTGCCTAGTAGCATGCTGGTGGAGAGGTGGGATCAACACTCCTCCTGTAAACAAGACACCCCAGCTGCTCACACCCACACACACACTTTGGTTCTGAATGAAAACCTAGACCAGGTGAGGGGCAACCACAGCTTTTCAGGCAACAAGAGGCCAAGAGAAGAGGGACAAGAACACCAACAAAAGGAAATTTCCACTCAAGGTGGCATGATGATTAAAAATTTATTTTATTTTTTTAAAAGATTTTATTTATTTATTTGAGAGAGAGAGAGTGTGAGAGAGCACAATCAGGGAGAGAGGGAGAAGCAGGCGCCCCACTGAGCAGGGAGCCTGACACTGGCTCCATCCCAGGACCCTGGGATCATGACCTCAGCTGAAGGCAGACGCTTACTGACTGAGCCACTGAATCACCCCAGAAATAACACTTTCTTTTTCTATTTTTTAAAAAGATATTTATTTACTTATTTATTTGGGAGAGAGAGAGAGTGAGCAAGAGAGAGAGAACACAAGCTGGGGGAGTAGGAGAGGGAGAAGCTGGATCCTCCCCGAAGAGGGAGCCTGACGCGGGGCTCAATCCCATGACCCTGGGATCATGACCTGATGAAGGCAGACGCTTAACCCACTTAACCACCCAGGTGACCCTGATCACAAATTTAAAATGTAGAAAAGAAATTCATACTGTAATTGATGGCCAAAGCATCAATGAATCAGGAATTTATCCTAAAGGAATAGAAATAAACTTCATTTTTTAAAAGATTTTATTTATTTATTTATTTGAGAGAGAGAGCACGAGTGAGGAAGGAGGGTAGGGGCAGAGGAGAGATAGAAGGAGAAGCAGACTCTCTGCTAAGTAAGGAGCCTGATACTGAGTTCGATCCCAGGTCCCTAAGATAATGACCTCAGTTGAAAGGTAGACACTAACCGGCTGAGCCACCCAGGTGCTCTGGAAGTAACATTTTTTTGGTTTGTTTGTTTAATTTTTTAGAAGATATTTATTTATTTATTTATTTGAGAGAGAGAGAGAGCACCAGTGAGAGGAGGACCAGAGGGAGAAGCTGGCTCCCCACCAAATAGGGAGCCTGACATGGGTCTTGATCCCAGAATGCTGGGATCATGACCTGAGTTGAAGGCAGATGCTTAACGGATTGAGCCCCCCAGGTGCCCCTGGAAATAATACTTTAAATCTCCCGATGAACTAAAGGAAAAAAATACCTCCCAAAATAATAATTTATAGGAAGGGATTATGAAATGAAAGCAGGTATGTATGAAAAAGAACCAGGAAAAAATCCTGGGAATGAAACTATCACCACTATAATTAGAAAAAATAACACTACTCTAAATGAACAAAGCCCATTAATGAATTGGATGGCATGCTGGCGTGTTCACTCAAAATACGGAACAGATTGACAACATGAGACAGAAGAGGGTAGATTTAAGCTCCCGCAAAGGTACAATGGAAGAGTTCCAGAACAGAGAATCAAGGACACGGTAGACATTTAGCATAGCTGGGAGTTTTCCAGAACTGAAAAACAAATCCCCAGATTGAAAGCATAGGTGAACAAATTAGGTTTTTAAATAGAGATTGTTCATGTTAATGCATGCCCAGCTGTAGTCCCAAATGAGAAGCAAATGGGAATCACTCAGCACTTTCCCAGCTCTTGCCCTCACCTCTCACGTTCACACAGAGTGTGCCTCTGGAGAACTTGGCGCAGGACTCTTCCTCCCTCCCCATCTTCCATAGCCATGGAAAGACTATGCAGCAGGAAGACGCCTGAGCTAGGTGTGGCCCGGCCTGGGTGTGTCTCTGAAGCTTAGGTGTGTCATTCTTATTGGTGTGTGAAGTGTATTGTTTCATTGAAGTTGTAACACAGGTTAGCAGGGACAACCTTCCCAGCTTAATTCCTTCTTTCCCCAGCACCCCATTTCATGTTTCAATTCTAGGTTGCCAAAGAAACATGGCAGAAGGGACCCAGTCCTTGGCCAACTATAAATAGACACCTGCTGCCACCAGGAGACCTCTGTCCCTGTACCCCACTGCAGCCCACATGCTTGGGTGTGATATTTATAGTGAACATCTCTCCGTTCCATCAAGCGGCAACATTTAAATCTCTTGTTCCAGACTTTACTGGCTGTAGGTTATAAATGTTTTATGAGCCGCTGAGCTTGCAGCATTACTATTTTATTAGAAGGTTAAATATCTTTGCTTCCGAGCTGTTTTACTAGTGAAATTGTTCTTTCTCTTAAAAATGTTAACTTCATGCTTGTTATGAAATGAAAACTCGCAGGGTGTTGTTGTAAATAACTGTCTAAAAATGGTTTGGCCCATTTGAAAGCAAGCCCGGATGGCCTTAGGATTCTGCTTTCTTTTTTCCTTTTGGACCGACTACAAGTAATTTAGGGAAAGAAAGGGAATTTTTTGATACTTTAACAACTTGATCCGGTCCTTCAGGATTCGGTCCATGATTGCTGAGATGTACTAAATTCAAACTCGGGCAACAATCTGCAGAATTTCGGATTGAATTTCCACAGGGGCCCATCAGAATGAAGCAAAATAGAGAATCAAGGGACTTGAATGTCCCTGGGCAAGCCCCTGAACAATTCGGAACATCAGTTTTCTCATATGTCCTTTCTCTCTCATTTCTTACTCTGCCTTTCTCCCAAACTGAGAATCAAGTAAGTTGGGGAAGTAAAATGGGGAGAAATGACCTCTTCTAGGAAACTGGACTGGACTTCTTGTCCTCCGTGATGGGAGAACAGTGTCACAGACAGAAGTCATGCTCTCACCGATAAGGAAGAGCCATTACTACCATCAACTTCCCCAAGGGAGCCACCCCAAGACACGTTCTTTCACTCTCTCTTGCCTCCTTGACCATCCTCTTCTATACCTTAAAGCCCCTCATCTTCCAAAACCAAGTTCAATTGTCACCTCCAGTTTGTAGCCTTTCTAGACTAACCTCAATCCCTCACACACCCATCAAGTGAGAATCATGTTTTCATTGCTCTTCTCGTCATTGGCCTCACTCCATCTAGTCATTCATCTGTTTCCTCAAAAAATCTTCTACTAAACATCTGCTATGTGCAGTGCTATTGGAGATAAATAATTTAATAAAATACAATCTGTATTCTTTGGCTCACATATCTTTATTTCCACATTAATTTGAGCTCCCCACACTGTTCAAGATGAGACCTGATTGAAACCACAAAATTCTTTTAGTCTTCAAATCCCATTTCTCTCATTTATTAACTAAGGAAATATTTATTGAGGCTTATTGTTCTGCTAGGCATTAAAGAAAAGATAAGTAATATATGTAGTATATATGTATGCATGCATATATGTATATGTGTGTACTATATATACACATATAATATTGTAAAATATTATTACTATCATTATTACTACATGGAAAACCTTTAGCTGGTCCCTCAACACTAGAGTTACAATGAGTCTATTCTGTTAAAAGCGAAGAGCACAAAAATCTGTCTATCCCACTAGACTAAAGTTTTATGAAGGACAATGTCTTCTTTTACATCATCACTGCTAGCAGAATGTTAGGAATAGTAGATGTTCCAGAAGAATTAGAATGAATTGTACTGCCATTGTTTTGAGTGTTGGAATCTAGTGAAGATATTTATTTATGTCTAAGAA
>PISX010005670.1:0-105121 GCA_004024625.1 Mellivora capensis | reverse complement strand
AGTTTCTGGAAGCCTGCTATTAAAAAGCTTCTAAGGATCTACTAACTTGAAGTCTAAGAGTAAGGAGAGACGAGCTCAAAGCCTGTCCTGTTCCCCATTTGGGAGGAAAGATCAATGTTTCTTACAAATTACTAAGTTTTGCACAAGGCAGAAGCCAACATATACTAGGGCATGGAATTGGTTTCATTTTATTCCAGAGGATTCTTCTTCTACAGTTTAGAAACAGCATGAGGAATGAATCTTAACTGGTCTCTTAATTGGAAGTGGTAAACTTGGTCTCTGTATTCATGAAGCCAGACAGTGTAAGCAGACTGTGGAAGCAGACAGTAGAACCAGCTTCCTGTAGCCACAGACCACTAGCTTGTATCTAGCTAAAGCAAAGATCAACTGGAACAATTATCCAAAGTCACAGTTAACTGTACTAAAAGGTGAAGTTCATCACTATATTATTTTAAAGGAAGGTGCCTAAAAGAAAGAATTCAATTAACCTGGGTGAGAAAAATCAAAACAAGTACTCACGAATGAGTTGTCCATATAAGGCCAACTGATGAGAAAGCATCTGCTATACTTCACATGAAGACATAAAGCCTTACTTGGCAAGTCTGAATTTCTATGAACTAAGGGCAGAACGAGGGAGAGCAAAGAGCTACTTCTGTAACATTTTAGTATCCAGACAGCGTAATAGAAACTGTTCCCAAGGACAATGTATATGCCATTCATTACACTGAATAAAGCAGATGCATTATTCATTTTTCTTTTCTTTTTGTTTGAGAAGCTTATTTATCTCCCTTTTGGCCATTCCAATGTACTTCAAAATGATTCCATGCTGATTTAATCCAGGAAGCAACAGTAAGAACGTCACTTAAAAATAAACAGAATGAGGGAGACAGCAATTAATTTCCTATAGATTATTAAGTTTTATAGAAGGTAGTTTCCCAGACTATTAGGCACTCTAATGGGAGGAACCAATATAAAATCCATTACTTTCACTGTATTTATCCCCGGGAACTTCTGCTATCACACCCCCAACCTCAGATAACACACACTGCTTGCTTTTACCTCTGGCATGTCACTTTTTACCTTGGTTATTATGTTCTGTCTTAACTTACTGTATGACCACAAACTCCCAGAAAACAAGGACATGGGTTTTAGTTATCTCTCTATCCTCCCAATTCCTCCATCTGTTCCTTACTCTTGATAAACACATATTTGTTGACTAAGTTCCAATCAGACTTCAGTGGCCAGAATATGCCTATAGTTCTTCCTCGAAAACTTACCTATCAGATAGGTGAGCAGCAGGTTGTGGACTTGCTGTCCCACCCAAGCAACCGCAGCAAGAGAAACGATCATGGTCATGAAGTACTAATAATGAAAACAACAAAAATGTATCAAATCCTAGAAAAAGACTAGGAAGCTTAACTGTAAGATGTTGTTTCAAAGGTTGGAAAATAATCCAGTATTTATTACCACTTTTCTTTAGACTTGGTATTTATATATTATATAAAATCCACAGAAAATTCCATTAGCTCTACTTTATAGAATTTACATACAATCCCACCTAGAATTACTATAATTCTCTGTATAAGTTAATTTACAATAAATTATATTACTTTTACAATTAATACTTCACATTGTGACCTTATGTGAAGCTAAGAGAACAAATTCTTTTTAAGTATTTGTCCTTTATTTCAATAAGTAAAAAGAAACAAAAATGTTGCTCTACTAGAGTACAAAATTAAAATTTTTTTAATTTTTTAAAATTTTCAATTAAAATTAAAATTTTTAATTAAAATTAATTTTTAATTAAATTAAAATTCCAATAATTCAGTCTAATTCATACAAACATTTATGAATGTACTGAAAGGAGTTAAACCAATGGAAAATGATATATATCAAACTACTGAATATAAATATCAAACTATTAAAAAGCCCATCATTAGACTATAATGAAGTAAAAGTAGACCCAATATTAAAATTTTGCTTTACTGAAATCAGTCAAAACAAAAAAAGTACCATTTTAGGCTTTTCTTCCTTCAGTGTAAAGAGACGTTTCCACCAGCCCACAGTTCTACGTCGAGTCTTTACCAGATTGCTACAAATTTCATGGAATCTTTGCTGTTGCTCAGTGGTCCTACAAAGAAATTTTCCCCTTCACTATAAGCAAGTCTTTATAGTCAACAGAAATATATCATCCTCTCAAATTTAAAAAGCTATCTCCTAAAGTAAGTTTAAATTAAAAAAAAAACAATTCACATTATCTTAAAATTGTGAAAAAGTTTCCGTATCATTAAGACAGCTTGGCAAGCTCAGGAATAAGTTTTTACATAAAGATGTGTATGTACAAAGCAATGGTAATCCATACTTCTAAAACCACATTTGGTTAATTATAGTAACAAAAGACTCAAGGCTACTATGGACCATGCAGAAATCGGTATTAATTTCTCTATGCCTGTATTATTTTTCAAATCCAAATGAATTCTGGGTTGTAGCCCATCTGGGTCTCACTATTTTGAAGAAGACATGAAGATTCTACCATACAGCTGTATTTGAGTACTCTCCTCTAAGATAATAAGTCCTGCATTCCAAGCATGATACCCTCAGCTGGGCTTCATATACTTGATGCCAAGGCAGCAACAAACAGCTCAAATCCAAATTCTTTGTAAATTTCGTCCCAGTGAGGGAAAATATAAACAAAACAGCAGTAAAAATATATAAAAAGATCCTCCAGGAAAGCCCTTTTTCATATTTTCTGGATTCTGATTAAAAAATAAATAAATTCACCCTTATACTGTCTTTGCTATACAGATACATTGGCTGCTGTCATGAAGTACAACTTACACTGGAGGGGGGGTGGTGGTTAGGTTCCTTTTGCTCTTCTAGCTCTCGTCCCTGTAAAACTGCAGTGATAGATATAGCAGAAGGGTTCCTGATGAGCCCTGGAATTTCTTGTAAACAACCAGGCCTTATAAGCTGGCCATGGTCAAGGCTGAATTGTGGCTATGCAACAGTGTTCTTCCTTCCTCATTAAGATCAAAAAACAAAACTACTCTCTGAGCCACATACTGATTACCATGAAACCACCACTGTTTATTTCTGAAAACTTCTCTCTAGTAGTTATGAATTAGCAGATCAGAATGTCATCTGACTAATAAAGTCAAGGTCAGGGGTTGATTTCCTTTAAGCTGCTACATTACATGGTTACAAAATTGCCCGAAAAACAGCAGTACAACTCATTACTACATGTGAAAAACAAATCAAAGGGCATTTTCTAACTAATCCATTCTGCTAGAGGGAAAACATTTTTTTAAAAAACATGCTTAATCATCCCATAACTTAAGAAAATTCGCCTAAAATGTCCAAATTTGTTCTTAAAAATCTGTAGGGCATGTATTTAACAGAATTATTTTATAATTTGCTATTATCAGGGGAACAAACAAACAAACAAAACCCTAAGGGTACATGTAGACTACTCATTAAATTAAAATAAACAACCAAGGGAGAAAAGCAACTAGGACCCCTCCCCCCAAAAAAAACTACTCCGACATCTATTTTTGTTCATTATTTTGATCAAAAGTGAGAAATGCAACATTCCAGAGGAAAGTTAAAATACTTTTATGAATCTGTTCTGAAGCACTTGCTATGCATTTAGCTAGCTACAACTACAATGCATCAACATCAAACTTAAACACAAGATCCATCTTTGTTTTTTTAAAGATTTTATTTATTTATTCATGAGAGACAGAGAGAAAGGGGGGGGGCAGAGGGAGAAGCAGGCTCCCCACTGAGCAGGGAGCCCAATGTGGGACTCAATCCCAGGACCCCAGGATCATGACGCGAGCTGAAGGCAGATGCTTAACCATCTGAGCCACCCAGGCACCCAACACAAGATCCATTTTAAGAGCCAAAATATTTCACAGCACTCAGAACAGTCCCTAACACAAAAGTAGACCTTCAATAAATAGTTGCTAAATAAACGGACAAAAATTTACATTACTGCTTTCATATTCATTCAAAAACAGCCTGCAAAATATACTATCTTAAATATCAAAGAAAATAAATGTAAAATGTAAACATGCTGTTTCTCTGGAAAGCTCATTATGAGTTCTTCAATATTTGACAAAACATTACCTCAAAAAACCTCACTTCAATAAAAATGTCTAGAAGGGAGGAAAAGGTGAAAGGAATGGTAGAGTGCATGGGTGGCTCAGTTAGGTACGGGTCTGCCTTGAAGCTTAGGTCATGATCCCAGGATCCTACTCAGCAGGGAGTCTGCTTCTCCCTCTGCCCTCCCCCCACCCCACACTCCTGCTTGCACTCGCAAAAATAAATAAAATCTTCAGAATAAATAAATGCTGAACTATAAAAGAACTGTGAAGATATAAGTACTAGAAATTCATGATTTATAACTGAATCAGCAAAGAAATTCTTCATATAAAAGCAACAATCCTAACCCTAGGTATCCAATTGTTAGACAATTCTCTGCTTAATTACAGCATACCAATCACAGCCACCAGGCTCAGTAACTTTACAGAAACTAGCCAAATTATTATATGACCTACCATTTATTGGAGCCAAAAATTCTAGGAGCTAGAATGGGAACAAGGTAGTCAGCCAAGCACAAAAACATAACAAAACAGGAAACACCGGACAGAACAGATGGATCTAGATAGTAGATAGTCCTGTTTAAAAAAAAAAAAAAAAAAAAAATTAATGAAGTTGAGAAAAACACAGTCATTTTTATCCTAGCTGAAGATGTTTATTCACTTAGTCTTTTGAGTCTCAAAGATGTTATCTGCCCCCCCCCTTTTTTTTAGATTTTATTTATTATTTGTCAGAGAGAGCACAGGCAGGCAGAGTGGCAGGCAGAGGCAGAGGGAGAAGCAGGCCCCCCGCCGAGCAAGGAGCCCGATGTGGGACGCTGGGATCATGACCTGAGCCGAAGGCAGCGGCTTAACCAACTGAGCCACCCAGGCGTCCCTTATCTGCCCTTTTTATTCTCAGTTTCTCACAAGTGGTTTTCTGGGAAGCTTCAGAATGCGATGACATCATAGCTGCAACGGTTAATGTAAATATCAAGAAACAAAAGCTCCTTGGGGTCCTCAATACTTTTTAGGGGTATAAAGGGTTCTAAGACCAAAAAGTATGAGCGCACCACTGATTTTTTCAACTGCTCCAGGTTTACCTAAGTACTACAGATTCTGAAAACTAGGAGAACTGCTCCAAGAAAAGGCATTCTTTACAGATTACACATTACAAAAGATTTAAGGCACTTTCAAAAGTGGAGGCTGTGTATTACCTGAGCCCTTATTAATAACAAGCACAAACCACAGTAATTTAATAGCTCACTTACAGAAACACCAAAGAAACCACGCCCATGATGGCAGGTGGAAACCAGGCTCTTTCCCATCTGAGGACTTTATCAGCCATCAGCATCACTTCTCCCCATCCCTGCAGCTGCTCTTCCAGACTTGCAGTCTCTGCAGCCTACATAAGACCAACATGGAAAGTGATCATTTTACTACTCCCAACATTTCTGTGCTTCCCAGAGTTAATTTTTTTAAGACACCAAGAATGTAAAACAGCTCTCAACCCAGTCACTATCTTAGTTTCTAAATACTGTGCAATTTTGGTACCAAAGACAGAAATCAATTAGGGAGAGTGGGGCGGGGGGGACCCTAGCATTTAACAGTCACCTTCCAAGTCCAAGCACTGGGCTACTCTTCATACATAATGTAACAATCTTTATAGAGCTCCTCAAAGTGGGAATAATGAAATCTACTTAACAAAGAAAGTGACCTCAGAATGGGTAACTAGTTTCCTCAAAGTCATCACTACTAAGTAGCAGCACCCAAAATATAAAATTAGATCAATTTAAGTTTGCTCATTTTTCAGGTGGTTAGAATTGATCTGTAGTTGTCATTTCATTGATTTATACCCCTACTTCTACATCCATTAGAAAAGCCTCTCCCCGAACAGCATTAAATTTTTAAAATAGCTTCGTGTAATGGAATCATTTAGATGCTGACATCATTTGCACAATTAAGTAAAACTACTTTCTCCAAATTTCATGAGGCATCTTAAGCTCAATGTATCTCCTCAATACAATGAATGCTTCTTACACTTATCAAGACATTGGTTAGACTTCAGATTTCTCTGCAAATCTGCTGAAAGGAGACTTCTAGAATGAGCCAATGTGGCAAAAAGCCCCTGAACTGACTTTGGTACTGGGAAAAGAACTGAAAGAAACCCACCTGCCCTTATAAATGTTATCACCGGGAAATACACAAAAGACAGAGGACAGCGCAGCCTCATCTCAATAAAGATGCTATCTGTCTGTGCCGCACTGATCACTTGGGTGACTTCAACATTTCTGACTTTATATATCGTGCTTGATATAGTTAAACATGAGATTACTATGGGCCAGAAACTACGTATTTATATGCTTATTCTTTAATTAATCTTCCCAATAAGCTAAAAGGATTGTATTGTTAATGAAGTAACAGATGGAGAGAGGTTAACAGATCTGAACCCAGGAAATCCAAAGCCAAAGACCTTGTTCTCCTTAAAGTTACACTGGAAAGAGCAGTTGAACTCCAGGCCAGGATATGTCATTTCAAAAAACTGTGTGAATTTGGGCAATTTCTTTGTGCTTCAGTCAATCCTCTTAACTGGAACCTCTCTGGGGCTAACCATGCTAACTACAGAGAAGTCTGTTTGTGTGTGTTTAAAGGAACAGGTCACGCATTTTGAAAATCTGGCACAATCAAAACTGCCCTGCAAAGTCACTTAAGTCGCTAGCATCTGGACTCTTGGAATATCAAACGTCAAGGATTAAATTCTTTGATTCCTCTATTTACTGTGGCAACGGACAAAAGGATTTCTCTCGATTTTGCCTGGATCGTGTAGTGAGGTTCAATCTGTCCGCCTGTGATACGTCACTGCAGTTCCTTCAGACCCCTGCTAATTCTAGTCATCCTGTGACACACACACACACACACACACACACACACACACACACACCCTCCCTTACAAACGCCAGACAAATACAAGGCCCTCCCACTGGCCCTCCTGCAGGACCCTAGTCCCAGTTCCTGCGGTGAGCTCAGAGCCTCCCTGCGGTGTAAGCCGTGCCAGCTCTAACAAATTCTCGGCAGCAGCCCTTTGACCCTCCACGCTGCCCAAGCACTGGGGAAAAAGAACGAAGGGGCAGCCTGGTTGAAATCAAAGAGGGGAAACCCAGATACGACCCGGGGCCTGGGGCTCGAAAGCGCTCGACAGGCCGGCCCCTCGCGACCCTCTGCCCCAGGCTTCACCCCAGGTTTATCGCAGGCCCCCTTCTCCACTGCCTCTTCATCCCCTATTCGCGGTGCCAGATCACGCGCCCTCCTCACCCCATCTTGTACCTTCTTCCCCAGGGGATGTTAGGGGTCGACAGGTCTCGCGACCGCCGCGCCGCGCCTACCCAAGAGGCCCAAGAGGCAGGCGTCGCCGCCTGCTACTGGGAACCGGGAGGGAGGGCCGGGCCCACCACGGATGAGGGAAACGAGGCCGCAAGCGCCGCCAGGCCAAGCCCACCCAAGCCCGGAGGCCCTGCTTGGTTTCCTCACGACTCACCAGCAGGTTGGTGCTGCGATTATCTCCCTCCGCCATCGTCCCTGAGGTGTTTCCTTAATGGGCGCAAGCCGCCCCCCCAAACAAGCCCCTCACCACCACCCACACAGCCACCCTGGCGCGAGGGTACGCCCCGCAGGCCGCTAATATAGGCCAGCCGCCTTTCCCGACAGTCTCCGCGAAGCCCGCTCCTCATTGGGTGGATTGAACTCAAGTTTCGACCAACCGCTGCCCAGCGCATGGCTTGAAATCCAGGTCAAAGGAGACAGAGGCCTCGCAGGGCGAGGGGGCGGGGACAAGGGACGACCAACCAGAGCCCAAAAGCTGTGTGACGCCCCGCCCAGGTCTTTCGGAAGCGGTTGAACGGCCGCTGCCGTTCCTGTCTCTTCCTCGGCGCGCTTTGGTCCGTCCGCGGGAGTCCGCCATGGTAGCTCTCAGACCCTCTTCTGCTGGAGTTCAAAGTAGCTAAGGTGACTGGAAGAAACAGGACACGCATTATCAGCCGGAGAGCAGAGATGGGCGCGGGACGCTGACCTTGCTGTGATCAAAGGGCCTGGTGGCCGTCGCTCTCGCTGCGCCCCCCAGCGGCCGTTTCACCTAATCCCTGCTCTGGCCGCCCTGGCCCTGCCCCTCGTCAGTTGAGCCCAAGCTTGAGACGCTGGACACTCGTGCCCACCCCATGAGGTTTTGAGTTGAAAGAGCTGTTGCTGTTTCTGTAAATTGTCGGCAGTTTGCCCCAACTAACCATTAAGAGTAAGGTCTTAGCTAGATTGGGGGTGGGGGGGACGGGAGAATCTGGGCATAGTTCTCCAACTTGGGGAAAGTTGGCTTATTTATGTGAGTCTTCAGGGAAATCTTTTCTGGGACAGGGCGTTTCTGTTACTTGTGAAACGACGAGCTCCTCCATAAAGGGTCTGGCTTTGACAGAAACACTGAAGGTCTTGCTAAGGAAAGATGTAAACCCACTCTTTAAGCAGTGGAATTCGTCAGCAATTTAGAACTAGAAAGACTAGATAATATTAAGATGAATTACTTACACGTCTTTTCTCTGCAAAATTTCAAAATGCACTAAGTGCTTTGATTTTCATTAACACGAACAAAACCATGCCAAATGTTGACCTGGTCAGAGATGTTTCAGGAAAACGTACTATGGCTTTTACTTCTCAGCCTTTTTTCTTTTTTATAATCACCTGTATTATGCCACAAATTTACATTTATTTTAAAAGAATTCCTTAAATAACTACCCAGATTCTTAACAGTTAAGGGTAAGGCATAAAGAAATGTGAGAGATCACAGCTGCCCCTAAGAAGGCCATTGGGGATAAGAGCAGTGTGAATTTCATGGAAGGGTGTGAAATTTACCGTGGATCTTTGGGGGGCGGGCGTCTGGATGAGGGTAGAAACACTCAAGGGGAAAAGGCGGCCTTTATGAAAGAAGGGGACTCTTCAATGATGTGTCACTTTGCGGGGGAAATAAGTTTCTATAGGTAAGATGCAGCCAGTTGATACAGAGATCCCATTGGAGGAGATTTTAAAGCTATTAAGTTTGAGGAGCAGGCCCTCTTGTTCCTCTAAAAAAGAAAATTAAAAGTTCCCAGTCAGCAGCCGCATAGTAAACATATTAAGCACTGGGTACAAAAATCTTGGTATAGACCCAGGATTATCTCCTTCCAAAGAAGCCAAAGAATTTTTACGCTTTAAAAATGACATCTCTACTGTGGGAAAACAGTCTCTGCGACAAAATGCTTCTGGTTCACCCAAGTTCCCTATATACTACTTAAGACCTCAACACCAGCTTGTGAAATTGAGGTAGGTGAAAAAAATGGAAACAACTCAAGCAGCACAGTCTCCCCACTCCCCAATATTTTTGTTACTCAAGGAAGGTGCTCCCAGATCAATTTGCAACTTCACAGTCCAGGAGCACCTGTACAAGGTCTTTCTGTCAACTTCCAATTGGTTTAATTATTAAAAAAACAAACAAACAAACCAACCCTACCCTTAGTGCTTTCTTTTGAGCTTTGTTTTTCAACTACAAAAACAGGATGTGATCTTTTGAAAGGTGCCCCATGACAACACAGTTAACACAAATCCTCTTATAATCTAGCAACAACAAAGTGCAATCTGATTTCCAGATACTTAAAACAAGCCAGACATTTTAATTCTATTTTCCTTCAAGAGCTTTCACACCCAAGGGGAATACACACGCCAGTAATGTCCTGTGGTTTGTTTTTAAATACTAATAAAGTTAAGCTTAACAAATTACACATAATACTAGAACTTACCCATAGAAGTAAAATTTTCACTGCTGCTCAAAAATACTATACTACTTCAAAGATTTACAAAAAAGAAAAAAAATTACTGGCTGGCTCAAGTTGGCCAAGCATTTGACTCTTGATCTCAGGGTTGTGGTTTAAGTCCCATATTGGGTGTAAAGATAAAAATAAATTCTTAAAGAAAAATGAGAACTAAGCTTTACAAAAATTTTTGGAAGTATTAATACTTAAAAAAAAAAAAACAAACTCTACCCATATTCCAAAAGCAAGTTTTCTGGAACCAATACTACTTCGACCAATAAATTCAGAGCTTAAATGCTACGTCTTTTTAAGACTTTATTTTCTGAAAAATGTATTTCATACAATCTTTGCTGTGTTAATGCAAATATGCACAAAGTAGGCATGTATTTTTGTTTTCCAAAAGATGCATTATGAACATTTTCAGGAAGCTGGTGTGATTTATTCAACTTTTAATCTTAAATACAATCACAAAATTATATCCATCGGGAGGCATTACAACCTTTTGTACAGAGATGCCACTTTATTTATACAATGTTACTAGGACAAGGAAGATTCAGTTCAACTCAATTTGCTCTTATAATGGTAAATTAACAAGTGAAGTATGATACTGCCACTGACATTACAGGTGGAAATACAAGAGAAATTTAAACCAGAAAAAAAACTGACACAAGAACTTTAGATAGGAGCTGAAACTTGGACTGCCAGGAAAAGAACAAAATCAGCCTGTTTTGAAAGAAAAATATTCTACAAGCCTGCATTTCGTAACATGTAATTCCTTGAGTTTGCCATCTTCAAAAAAATCAAAGTAATTGTATGACAGTTTTACATTAGCACAACAAACAGCTTTTCCCTAGTAAGCCCAAATTCCCATAAAAAACAAGGGACTTCAAGGGGTTCTAACCCCTGAGCCTTTAAAGTTTCTCAGAGTCCACTGCCCTTTTGTAAAAAAAGGGATGGTGACACTGTTACCCAGGCCTAAAAATCAGGAAAAGTGCAACAAATTCTTAGAGGTTCATAATACAGTAGATTTCCCCTTCTGCAATGTTTGGAAAAATTTGTAACACTAATTTCCTCCACTGAAGGAATGTTCCTAATATAACCCATATCTTGAAAACAAAATCTACCTTCTTTAAGTGACCCTTACATTACTAGAAGTTTGCCTCCTTGATTTAAGGAGGCAGATTTATAGCTCTAAATTACTGACATTTTGCAAGCCCAAGATAGAGAATGGAAGGTCACTGGTTTTCACATTTAATTTTGTCTAAAACAAAGGTACCTGTGCTAAGAGTAAAGCAGTCACTGATTTTTGATGTGTATGAATAGGACTAACAGGCTAATTATAGGTGCTTCCTTTAATATGAAAAAAAAGAGAAAAGAAGAACCAGCTCCTTTGATTTTAGTACTGCCAAAACAGGTAAGCCCCCAGAGTAATTACAAGTATGTGGAGGATAATAGGCCAGGAAGACTTTTCAATTTAAAGTACTGCCTATAATACCCCAGATTTAAAAGGACCTAAGATTGCACATCAACTCTAATATTTGGCTGTACTTGCATTGCCCTGCTCGGCATTTTTTAATGGCTCTTTCCTTAAATTTCACACATCAGAACAACCACAAACAAAAACAATGCAGATAATACCAAATATAGACAATATTAAGAAAACTATATACTAAGGTAATAGTGGCAAGTGTTAAGGGCAGAAGTGATGGAAGTTTTTCTTTGTGACACAAACCCTCACCCTGAACCTGGGGTTTGGGCTCTAAAAAAACAATGTAGGGAAGTAGATCAAGAGCTTGATTATCAATTCACACACAGAAATCTCACACAGCTCAAAACTCACAAGTGCCAGACACAAAAGAATGTTCATAATCATCTAGCAAACTATGTTAACAACTCATGACCAGAAAGAATGAGATCCTGCAAGACACACCAAAGAAAAACTAAGAAATACACACAGCTCCGTAAACCAACTAAGCCTCCACAGCTTTGTAGAGATACCAAATAAAATTCAAGCAATTTTAGAAAATCAAAGACAACAAAACACTTAAGATAAACTTCAATTTCCAAGGGTACTCTGAATTGAAGAGGTTGTAGGTTATTCTATACCCCCTGAATCTGAGAGAGAGAGAGAAGAAAAGAGAAGAGCAGATCCCTGGTTTTCCACAGGTGTTTTATATCATCAAAAATGTATGACTAACGAAAGCACTCCAAACTTCATTTTATAAGATAATACCCCAAATGTAGCCCTGTCTTCTCAATCTGCTCTATCACCAGGGCTGAATTTCACCAGTGATTACATCTGTGGAGTTTGCTTCTAACTGTTCAAAAAGCCAAGGCTGCTCAGCAGAATGACTTCCCAGAGGAAGCCAGACCGCACGGACTGGGGTCTTACTATCCAGAGTGCAGTAAAGAGCAAGCTTTCAAGTCCTCAGTTACATCTGCCCCACAACCAAACATGTACATGCCACACTGTTCTCTGAGGGACCATTTTGAAATAAAAGTGATGGATAATTTACCAGAGGCACAGGTTTTTGATATAAAGCTGTTTTGTTTTTGCTTGGATAAGGTGCCAGATACCTCTGAGGCCTGAAATTCACAGGCAATAAAATTCACCTATTTCATTTATCTTCTTTTTCAAAGAAAAAGCAATTTTTCTTTGAATACTACCTGTAGGGACAAACTAGTGTGAACTTGTTTTATCACTGTGATAAAAGTTTCTTCCTCCGACAATAATGTTGCTGAAAAAGACTTTACTTTTGAAAGAGCAGAGGTAATCAAGTGGTAAGTGCAGTAGCTCCCACACAGCCTCTAGGAAATAAAGCAGCGTGCATAACACAATATGGCATTATTATTCCAGATAGGTTGTTTTGATTGTGAAAATAAGGTTCAAATGAATGAAGAAAATAAAATTTGATGCACTAGGTTCCTTAACTTGCTATTAGACACCCGGGTATTTGAAAATACCACCTTTCTTGCAATACTTGCCTAAGTATTAGAAAAGCACTGAGATGCATTCTCTCATGGGTATGTTAAGATTATAGATTAATGTGGCAATCAGAATACAGAAAAGGCCAGAGCTATGTGGAATCTTTCCTTAATACCCTTCAAGTTTGTCTGTGAAGACTGGCAACAAGAAATGATCACAGTCCTAACCTCTAAAATGCAGGAAAAAGGTAATCAATCAATCAGGATTTTCTGTTCTACTTTGTGTTGATACGTGATTTTACGAATCCTATTCTAGTCTGGATTTTTATTTTGGATCAATTCAGCTTACAGTACTGAAGTGCAATACTAAATTTAAGGAAACCTTGATCATGAATTCACAGCAACTATTAAAATTGTGCAAAAAGTAAAGTACTTCACAGACTAAAAACTGAACTTAAGATGGTGGTGGTTCTCATTTTTGCTGATGTTTCATGTACATGTCCTAAAATGCCAGGTAAACCAAAGCACTTTTAATTTACAAAATGTAAATTAAAAGTATCAAATGAGAAAACAATTAAAAAACATCTCACTCTACCTCCACCAGAACATCACTTTATTGTTAATCTCTCACCAACAATGTAAAACTCTAATAGTACTCTATCCTGGTTTTTAAAAAGGTAAAAGATTACATTGGATTAGCTACTTTCTATGAAAGAAACTACAGCAATCGCAGAAGAGGGAAAATTTGAATGACCTCCCAAAAATGCACACTATAAGCAAAGGGGAGACATTAAATCAAATGTCTGTTAGATTCATTACTTTTGAATGCACAGTGACAATTCTGGAAACTGTACATGATAGAATCACAGAAATGACTTAAATAACCAGAATTATATTTTGTATGTGATCATCACACCTTTAAACAATCCTTGAATTTTCCATGTTTTCAGTTGTTCTGGAGAAATTTCTTTTGTCACTCCAAATATAAGTTGTTAAGTTAACAACATCAAGATGGAGGCATATGAAATATAAGGATTGAAATAAAAGTAAATTAGAAAGATGGCTAATCTACTAGATCAGGTAAAAGGGGAATGGGTAGATGGTGTGGGATTGGGGAGGAGGACGATGGGTAGGTTTTTTTTTCCCTTCATTTCAGAAGTAAGTTCTTCCAATGTAGTGTGTCTGTTACATAGCTCTCCATTTCCAGTCCATTTCTGAAATTCTTATCGCATAGCCTTTTTGTACCTACTGGTCAACCCAACCAGTACTGTTGCCAAGCAACAAGTGTTACACGAGAATCTGAATGCATCAAATCTTCCTTGGCTGTGATTTCTTCGCGGCCCCAGTTTTCTCTGTTTCTGAGCGGGGTTTGTTTTTTCCTGGATTGTACACACAGGGTCAGGTGGAATGGAGTTCCAAATCACTCTGTGCTCCGCAGCATCCCGATTTCTTTCTGCAGCTAACCTCCTGACACGTTTGCAGCTGTTCTGTGGCAGAAAGACAATCTCCATGTTCAGGCGGTGAGCTTGCTTTCTTTCACCCTTGACCCTGGGGTTGCAGGCCATGGTGTTGGGCGTATCCCTGAGTGCAGCTGTCCTGCAGGATTCACTTCCTAGCGCACCGAGATTTCCTAGGGTTCCTCAGAGTAAGCCCCCAGTTGCATCACCACCGACTGTGGTGTGGCTTTGGATGCCTGAGGCTGAGTTGATTCTGGTGGATGTCTGACCTCGCTTAACCAGACTCATCTACTGTCTCACCATTCATACCCAGGCTGTCCAACCTTCATACAGCTGAGCCAAGTTATCTAGATTAGTTGCTTCCTTAATGACATAGTCAACCTGTAAAAGTAGGCAGGAGAATATTTTAAACCACTCAGACCTTTAAAGAACATATATGAGTTCTAGGAGTTAAGATTAAGTTTTGTGTTTTTTTTTAAGATTTTATTTATTTATTTGACAGAGATCACAATTAGGCAGAGAGGCAGGCAGAGAGAGAGAGGAGGAAGCAGGCTCCCTGCTAAAAAGAGAGCCCGACTTGGGGCTTGATCCCAAGACTCTGGGATCATGACCTGAGCCGAAGGCAGAGGCTTTAACCCACTGAGCCACCCAGGCGCCCCAAGATTAAGTTTCTAATCACCCAGATTAATTACCCAAAGGATGTGTAGCTGTTATGGTGGAAATGTTAAGTAACCTGAGCTTCCCTCATAATTCCACAGAATTATGTACAAGATGTGTGTCTTGGAAAAGTTAAACCCCTCTGAGCCTTATAAATCCTTAGATGAAGACAGAGCCCCCACTGATCCCACAGGTGCTCTTGGGGTTAAACACATGAAGTCACTAAGTAAATGCTTAAGCAGTGTAAAAAGAAGTGCATGGCAGATTCTGAAATACAGTTAGGTGCTCGACAAATGTCTATTGATTCTGACTCAGCTAAATTTTCTTTTACAGTAAGAGATACAATCATCTCTACATCCAAAGAATCCAGAGGGCCCAAATGTATACTAAATGCTCCATATACAGCTGCTGAATGATGACTTATACCAAAGTTGTGCACCAAGATCTCTATACTTACCCCACTCCTGCTCTCCTTCATATAAAATTTAATGACTGAAACAATAATAAGCACCAAAGCCAAGCATCCTTCAAACAAATAGACAGCTACAGACAGACAGTCATGGAGTGCCTGCCTGATGGCTCAGTTGATTAAGAATCTGCCTTTGGCTCAGGTCATGATCCCATCATCCTGGGATGAAGCCCTGTGTCCTGCTCAGCAGGGAGTCTGCTTCTCCCTCTCCATTACCCCTGCCCCGGTTCATGTAAGCTCTCTCTTTCAAATAAATAAAATCTTAAAAAAAGGGGGGGGGGGATGCCTGGGTGGCTCAGTGGGTTAGGGCCTCTGCCTTCGGCTCGGGTCATGGTCTCGGGGTCCTGGGATTGAGCCCCGCATCAGGCTCTCTACTCGGCAGGGAGCCTGCTTCCCCCTCTCTCTCTGCGCCTACTTGTGATCTCTCCCTCAAATAAATGAATGCAGTCTTAAAAAAAAAATAGATGGATCATCCTGAAAGTATACAAGCCATTAACCTACCTGAAAACAAAGATACCCCTCAGTCATTATTACCCGTATGTTTTGTTTTGTGTGTTTTTTTTCCCTCAAACCTGACAATTTCTAAGGAAAT
The DNA here is from genome assembly GCA_004024625.1 of Mellivora capensis. NCBI lineage: Eukaryota > Metazoa > Chordata > Mammalia > Carnivora > Mustelidae > Mellivora > Mellivora capensis. Next base: position 89,117 of record PISX010005670.1, on the reverse strand, counting down.
TAATTTTTGACCAGGAAGACTTTAATTTCAGGTCATACAGAGCAATGTAACAACCATTTAAAATATAAAAAGGGGGGGCACCTGGGTGGCTCAGTGGGTTAAAGCCTCTGCCTTCGGCTCAGGTCATGATCCCAGGGTCCTGGGACCGAGCCCCGAATTGGGCTCTCTGCTCAGCCTGCTTCCTCCTCTCTCTCTCTGCCTGCCTCTCTGCCTACTTGTGATCTCTATCTGTCAAATAAATAAATAAATAAATTTAAAAAAGGATCTTTTCTTGCTGATGTTAAAACAATTGTAGATGTCAAAACATTAGAAAATAAGATATTCAGTCTCACATTTTTACCCCATAGAAGAAAAGGTACATCAGTAAAGGAAAATTCAGGGGAATACTACCCTTGACCAAAGGACCTAACTTAGTAATACAAAAGATGGCACAAAGACACATCACTGACATAGTATCCCTGCCAAAGATGTTGATTCTGAATCTAATTATAAGGAAAATATCAGACAAATACACAGTCAGTAGAAATACACATTCTACACAATGACTGTTCTGAAAACATCAAAAAGGTCCATGTCATAAAACGAAAAAAAAGAGAAAATGCTCAGGAACTGTTCAGACATTAAAGACAAGTAAAAGTAGAACAAGCATATATGAAATGCAAGATGAGCCTTGACTAGATCTTGTTGTGGAGGCGGGGTGGCAGAGGGTTAAAAAGAGAAGGGCTAAGCAATAAAGGCCAGTTTGGGATACCTGGAGAAATCTGAATATGGACTGCATGTGAGGTAACAGTGAATGTTAACATCAATGGTGAGTTTCCTGAGTTGATAATGACGTTTTGTTTAGGAGACATATATTGAAGTATTTAACCATGAAGTGTTGTGTCTGCAAATCTCAAATGGCTCTAAAAAACGGTGTATGCATACACAATACACAGAAAGATAAAGCAAAAGTAGGAAAAGAACTGGTTTACTAAATCTAGGTGAAAAGTACATGAGCATTCTGACATTTCTGTAGGTTTAAAAATTTCAAAATAAACAGCCAGGGCAGGGGGTGGATATTCATTCCCAAATTTATATGTACAATTTTAGTAACACTTATGAGAAAACTTCAGAGTAATTACTTCAGACAAACTGACACCCCTGAACGCTTTATAGATACTATTCCTGCACCTAAAACCTCACCCTGGTTTAGCTGGAAAGCTTCAGATAGTCCCCTTTAAAATGCAGATTAACTGCTCTCTGGTGGAGCAGAGAGAGTGGGTGAAGTCACACCTTAAATTTCTGTTAGAAGAGGGATGGGGAAAAAGGAAATGTGCTAAAAGGATAGAGTCAGAATAAAACAGTGACTATGTGACAACTCCAGAGCCACCATTACTCAAAATCTTCTGAATTCTGAAAATAAACGTCAGCTCCTTATTTCTTGATGAACACCAAGGATATGGGTGAGAGTATCTTTAAGCCTGTACTGTTCAGCAGCATTAAAATGGATAGAGCAAGTTTAAAAAATGGTCACCTGTTCAGCAACTGACATCCTTCTATTCGGATCAACATCGCGGCCCTCTAGCTTGGCTTTCACCCTCTTCCACACGCTCACTGCATAGGAGTTTCTCTCTTGTACAGCTACAAAGCAAAGGAAAGTTTATATGTAAGTCAAACCACCACTCTGTATAAATATTTCATGCATCCTTATTCTAACTTATTACCTTTCCCTGTTTTAGGGTCTCTGACGGCCTTTTTAGGACTACAAGCAACACTCTTGCCAGTTCCTGGGATGGCACTTGGTGGAGTATCTGCTGATGTGGCAAGATTTTTCTGAATCAGCTTTCTAGCATTCTGTGACATGACATCGGGCTGAGTCTTCTGGCCAGTGTTGCTCCGGACTGCTACAGAGAAAGAGTGGGTAGCTCAATTCACACGTAAACAGAAGATGGAGGGAGACAAAGAGGAGAGGGCAGGGCAGTGCTCTCTGAAACATCAACTACAAATGTAGAGCCATTAAAATAAGTATGATTTTACAACCTTCAAGTCCTTATTCCTTGAAATAGACACTGCCCTAAAAACACAACCTAAAGAATTAGACATTCAAAAACAAATTTGTACAATGATGCTCACTGCTTGTTTTGACATCAAAAAACTATAAATATATTAATTATCCAAGAATGTGGGATTAATATGGTAAAGACAGAGAATGACACATTAAACTGGGGCATTAAGTCATTTTTTAAAGACTGTTTGATGACAAGGAAACTCCCAATTTGTGCATGTGTGTATGCACACATACACACGAGCCCAACAAATATGTAATGTAATGGTTTTACCTCCAACTGGAATGAAGCCACAAATTTTCCCATTTTTTAAAAATTTTACCCAAGAAGCATTTATTTTATATTCATAAATTATTTAAAGAGGATTTAAGCACTAGATATTTTTTTTTAAAAGATTTTATTTATTTGACACAGAGAGAACACAAGTGGGCAGAGAGGCAGGCAGAGACAGAGGGGGTAAGCAGGCTCGCCGCTGAGCAAAGAGCCCGATGTGGGGCTCGATCCCAGGACCCTGGGATCATGACCTGAGCTGAAGGCAGAGGCTTTAATCCACTGAGCCACCCAGGTGCCCCAACACTAGATATTTCTGCTTTCTTACCCAAGTACTTTTAAAATTAAACCAAAATGTGTCCCATTTGAGTTGTGACAGAGTTTAAGAAAACTCTTTAAAAAGGTGCTGACTACAAACATATTAGACACTTAAAGTATAATTAAACATCTTAGCGTCAATGTGTAGATTATTAACAGATCAAAATTCGGGATTTTTTTTGAAGTATAAAAGTCATACCTGCAGCAAAGGACGGCTGATAAGTAGCAGATGACGTTGGACTCGAACACTCATTTGTTGCATCGGTGACTAAGGGTGATGCAAAACCCACTAAATTATTATAGATACTGAAATACAAAATAAAATAGCTTATTTGTGAAATGTTTCACCAGGTAACTGCTTATAAATATGAACAAAACTGAAAAAAATTAGATGAATCAAACAAAACTTACTATACCATATGTTTTATGTTTTGACTACATTTCAAATTTAGGTCAGAAGGCATTCTTACCTCTGACTTTGTGTTTTCAGTTCTTTCAAGGTGGGAGTTATTTCCTGGAGCATTTCAACGTGTTCTTGACTTCGAACCTGACCCATAGCCTGGACTAATGTAAAGAGCACCGTCTGAATGTTGTCTTGCCATGATTTATATTCACCTAAGAACTGCCTAACACTATTCTCATAGGGAACATCTTCACCATCTGCCAGAGCAGCTTCTTCATCCTAGAATCAATATTGCAGTGAGTAAGAGAAATGGTATTCGTTTCGACTGTAACTTGTAAGAGTCAAATTTTGAGTAACAGGTAATAAATGTTGTTCAAATATGTGCTTAATCTGTAAATTACATTTTAACTTTTTCTACAGGAATCTTATTTCCAGTACAAAATAAAAACTCCAAATAATAACAACCCCCCGAGTTAAATGATCTGCTGTTATTTAGCCTTTTTTGGGGGCTCAGTCTCCTTACTCTGCAGATTACGTAGGACACTGGAGGGAAGAGAGACTACTTCATTCATTTTGGAGGCAAACTCATATGAGCTTAGGAATAAGGGTTGGGAGGAGGAAAAGATATGGGGGGAGATCGGAACACTCCGAGGCTACTACATTCAAGTTTCAGCTCTACTGTTAAGTTATAGGACTTTGGATGAATCAATCTCTTTAGCCCACAGTTTCTCTGGGTATAAAATCACAATACTACAACCTGATTTAAAAAGAAAAAAAAAAAAAAAAAGTTGATAGAAACACAAATTAACTCAATTACAAACTGGAAGATGTGATCGGAGAGATGTTGTTTTTGTTTATACCATTATTATCCCAAATACAACTATACATATTTTTATGTACTATAATTTTATGAAAGGAGGGAGTTAACTGTGTGTCAGTGGAATTAGTCTTACCTTAGCCATTGCTTTCAGGAGATGTTTGACATCTCCAAGTTGCCGGTTATGACCAGTGAGCACAGTCTTTATATTATCAACCAGATTCTGAATTGTTTCACAGACTGTTTCTATCTGCTGCTCCTTTTCTGTTTGAATTGCCCTCTGAGTAGACATATCCTGGGTCAGTTGTTTGTGTGCTGACAAAAGCCATTCAGAGCTGCCAATAGGATGTTCAAGACTGGTATCCTAAACAGAACAAGCATTGTTTGATTGAAGTATCAAATGGAATAACGTAAGATTCTTTCCTTTATCATCACCATCAAAAGGTATTAGTTTCCCATCCAAGTACTAACCAGGCCCGACTCTGCTTAGCTTCCGAGATCAGACGAGATCGGGCGCATTCAGGGTGGTATGGCCGTAGACATCAAAAGGTATTAGTAACTCAAACTGACACAAAGAGCCTCATTTGCTAAATCATGAACTAATTACGTAAATAACAGTACTTAATTTAATAATCTGTGAAATACAAATTAAAATTTTTAACTTTTCTGCATTATCACATAGGAAATAAATGCTTAAAACTTAAGATACAAAAAATATACTTAGAATAACAAAGATGACCTGTATCTAGGACTCTAAACCCAGTGTAAATCACTCTTTAAAAAGACACCAGAGGGCGCCTGTGTGGCTCAGTGGGTTAAAGCCTCTGCTTTTGGCTCAGGTCATGATCCTGGGGTCCTGGGATAGAGCCAAGCATCAGGCTCTCTGCTCAGCAAGGAGCCTGCTTCCCTCTCTGCCTGCCTCTCTACTTGTGATCTCTGTCTGTCAAATAAATAAAAAAATCTTTAAAAAAATAAAAAAATTAAAAATTAAAAAAATAATAAAATAAAAAAAAAATTAAAAGACACCAGAGGAGGGCACCTGGGTGGCTCAGTGGGTTAAGCCTCTGCCTTTGGCTTAGGTCATGATCTCAGGGTCCTGGGATGAAGCCTCGCATCAGGCTCTCTCTTAGCAGGGAGCCTGCTTCCCAGCCCCCACTTCTGCCTGCATCTCTGCCTCCTTGTGATCTCTCTCTGTGTCAAATAAATAAAATCTTTAAAAAAAAGGAAAAAAAAAAAAAAAAAGACACCAGAGGGCCTGGGTGGCTTAGGTAAGCGTCTGCCTTCAGCTCGGATCATGATCCCAGGGTCCCGGGATTGAGCCCCGCATCGGGCCCCTGCTCACCAGGAAGCCTGCTTCACCCTCTCCCACTCCCCCTGTTTCTGTTCTCCTGCTCTCATTCTGTCAAATAAATAGGTAAAATCTTAAAAAAACAAACAAAAACACCAGAGCTCCCTAATTAATACACAGCCTAAAACCTTCCCATAAAATATAAATACCAAATTTATCAACGTGCTATTTCTGGACTCAACTCCTCTGTCCAGCATTCAACTTCAACTAGCCCTCTGTCTGCTACCCTATTTCAGTGCATGTAAGTCATTTCCTATACATTGAATTTCTCCTCCCCTCTGAACCTCCATAGTATTTCCAACTATAGCTCTGAGGATTCTTTTAACTTTTTAATTCATTGTATTATTTATTAATAGGTTCCTTGGAGACTAAGAGCAAGATTTAATCATCATTTTTTAAAAACCTTTTTTTTTTAAGATTTTATTTATTTATCTGAGAGAGAGGCAGTGAGAGAGACAGTGAGAGAGAGCATGAGTGAGGAGAAGGTCAGAGGGAGAAGCAGACTCCCCGCGGAGCTGGGAGCCCAATGCGGGACTCGATCCCGGGACTCCGGGATCATGACCTGAGCCGAAGGCAGTCGTCCAGTCCAACCAACTGAGCCACCCAGGTGTCCCAAAAAACATTTTTTTTTTTTTTAAAAGTAATCTCTACATCCAGTGTGGGGCTCAAACTCACAACCCAAAGATTAAGAGTCACATGCCCCACCCAACAAGACACCCCAGGTGCCCCTAGAGTTAATCATTAGATCCCTTATAACAGGGGCGCATGGGTGCCTCAGTTGGTTAAGCATCTGCCTTTGGCTTAGGTCATGATCCCACAGACCTGGGATGGAGCCCCATGTCAGGCCCCTGCTTGACAGGGAGCCTGCTTCTCCCTCTCTTCCCTGGTTGTGCTCTCTGTCACTATCTCTGTCTCTCTCTCAAATAAATAATAAAATCTTAAAAAAAAAAATAAAGTAGATCCCTTATAACAATATTTTATATACAGTACACACACTGCACAAGTGTAAACTGAGTGAATATATTTACTCTGAGGGCAAAACCCTGGCCTTATGATTTTCATCAACAAGTCTCTTTTACTGCCACACCAAGATTCAAGACTCACCACTCTCTGTAACAGACGAAGCTCTAACTCAGAGACCGAACTGTTAAACTGTGATGCAAATGAACACATTTGCTGACATCGTTTGATTAGTTCAAATAATGCCGCATCCAGGTTTAAGGCTTCTGCAGTTCTAGTTCGTAAACTTTCAAAATGAATGATATTGCTGCAGAGGAAAGTGACCTATGAAGAAGCAAAGAGGAATGGGACCATCACAATAAGGAAAAGCAATTTTAATTTGACACGAAAAAATACTACTTATTCATTTCCAGAATTCAAGACCACAACTGGTCCTAAAATATGTATGAATGACTCTTTTGGGAAATAGGTGTAATCCTGAAAAAGCCTATGAATAAATGCACCTTGTTTTGGTTGATGTCATTAGGTGTGAGATGGTTAAAAGCACCTAAGTACAATTATGTAAAAGTATCTTCTACATGTTTGCTTTCACACAGAAAATTTACTTCATAATAAAACTGTTACCATATTCAGATGCAGTTTATTTGTGCTATGTACAAATTTCAATTTGTAATGTTGCCCTTCTGCTTCTACTCTTGCCTAACTTTACAATAAAGATCAGAAAATACTAACTGGACATTTGACAATATAATGCACATCTTTCAAGGTATAACAATACTACTGTGATTATGTAAATATTTCTCACCTTCATACACACTTAAATATTTACAGATAAAAAAAATATTTTATACCTGACTGAAAATTACCTAATAAATAAATAAATAAATAAATAAATTTTTTAAGCTTCTGTCCTCTTCCCCCAATCATAAAGATGTTAATCCACAAAGATGTTTTCTTGGGAGAAAACAAGGTTATAAACTCATTTTATTGCCACACAATCACCACAGTTGCAAAAAAAGAACCACAGGCAAATATGAAATTAAACCCCTTATTTTCCAAAAGAGGCTAAATCCACTGTGTATTTTGCTAGGAGGAAGTAAAGGTCTAGGGAAATAATCAGCTGTGAGCTCAGCCTAAAGGATGCCCTTCCCACCAAGGCCTATCAGTCCCTCTTCCCAGTATTGTGAACTAGAGGGAAGACTCTCGAGCTACCCCTAGTTATCCCACATGTAACCTCCAATCGGTTATAGAAATCCTATAACTCTCATAACAAGGATGGCACACATGCGTTGCAATACCTGGCTTGCTCTTTGGCTCTCTTTAAGGACAAGATTTCTTCTTTCGGCTATTGTTGCTTCAAAATCCTGCAGTACAGGTGCCAGTGCAGGGTTGGCACCACCTGCCCACTTGAGTCGCTGTTCAATACTTGCTTCAAGGGCTGCTAGTTTCTCCTATAAAACCCAGCAGAATCTCAGTGAATATTTGACTCTCTAATTCCTGGTGAGCATTTTATACAAATACAAGAGAAATACAAAAGAAGCAGGATGGGATATACATAATTTATTTTTTTAAGACTTTATTTATTTGACAGGGGAGGGGGGAACACAAGCAGGAGGAGTGGGAGAGAGAGAAGCAGGCCTTCCAACTGAGCAGAGAGCCCAAAGAGGGGCTCCATCCCAGGACCCCAGGATCATGACCCGAGCCGAATGCAGATGCTTAAAGACTGAGCAATCCAGGCGCCCCGGAACATACGTAATTCAGAAATAATTTTTAACATACATCTACTGGAATTAACCTTTATTTCACTTAGAATATTTAAGGCTAAATATGTCTGGGAAGGTATGAACTGGCTTTCAAGATTTTAAATTTTTTTAAGGATCCATGTATTTACTTCTGAGAAAGAGTGAGCGAGTGGAGGGAGGGGCTGAGGAAAGAATCTTTCAAGCAGACTCCCTGCTGAGCACAGACTCTGATATAGAGCCCAACCCCATGACCCAGGAGATCATGACCTGAGCTCAAGCCAAGAGTTGGATGCTCAACCAAATGAGCCATCCAACTGCCCCAAGATTTTTTTAAAATAAAGCAGTCTTTAAAGTGAAACGCCTGCTACAAATTCCTAATGCCCTTATGTGCTATCTATAAGAAAACCCATTTACCATTTGCAACAGCATGGATGGAGCTAGATAGTATAATTCTAAGTGAAATAAGTCACTCAGAGAAAAGTTTATGATTTCACTTATATATGGAATTTGAGAAACAAAACAAATGAACCAACGGGGAAAAAGAGAGAGAGAGACAAACCAAGAAACAGACTCTTAACTATGAACTGCTGGTTACCAAAGGGGAGGTGGGTAGGGGAAGGGTGAAAGAGACACGGGGACTAACGAGCACACTTACCACAAAGTGCACCGAGGCATACACAGCACTACTGAATCACTATGCTGTACACTGGAAACTAACATAACCCTGTATGTTAACTCACCAGGATTAAATAAAAAACTTGGGGCACCTGGGTGGCTCAGTCGTTAAGCATCTGCCTTTGGCTCAGGTCATGATCCCAGGGTTCCAGGATCGAGCCCCAAGTCCAGCTCACTTCTTCCTCTCCCCCACCCCTTGTGTTTCCCTTCTAGCTGTCTGTCAAACAAATATAATCTTTGATAAATAAGTAAACAAATGATTGTTTATTTATTTTTTAAAGATTTTATTTATTTGTCAGAGAGAGAGAGACAGAACGAGAGAGCGAGCACAGGCAGGCAGAGGCAGAGGGAGAAGCAGGCTCCCTGCTGAGCAAGGAGCCCGATGTGGGACTCGATCCCAGGACGCTGGGATCATGACCCGAGCCGAAGGCAGCCGCTTAACCAACTGAGCCACCCAGGCGTCCCCAAATGATTGTTTTAAAGAAAAGAAAAAACTTAATTTAAAAATCCATTTATATTTTTAATTATGAATGATGAAAATCAAATTCTCCCAAATTCAAAAGTTTGTAAGTAACAGTAAAAATCTATCCATATTATCATGATAAGGAAGGTTTTATATAACCAAGTTATTTCATTATTTATTCAACACTTCAGGTGGAAGAATTCACATCCACTATCTTTCCTGTGCTGCTTCTCTCCTTCCTGCTCTCACAGAAACATACCTCTAAAATCAGAAAGGACAGGTATTCTCCAAAATTGAAAACTAGGCCTAATATACATAGGAAAAAGGTGTTTCACAATCTTCAAAGAAGCAAGCTCCAGAAAAGCTTCATTAAAAATGTAAAAAAATTGGGGTGCCTGGGTGGCTCAGTTGTTAAGCATCTGCCTTCAGCTCATGTCATGATCCCAGGGTCCTGAGATGGAGCCCCACATCAAGACTCGATTTTTTAGTTTTATGAGCTAAAAAAAAACAACTCTGCTTGGTGAGGCTGCTGCTCCCCCTGCTATGCTCTCTCTGCCAAATAAATAAACAAAATCCTTTAAAATAAAAAAAAAAATTATAGAAATGATTTTACTTGATTTTATAAAAATTAATCTGTAAAATGAACAGAAAAATGTCAGTTACTATTGAGTACATGAGATATAAGGAGACACAATATAGATATTTATAACCATTATCAAGACCTGTTTCTTATTTTATTATTTTTTTTTTAAAAGATTTTTATTTATTTATTTGACAGATAGAGATCACAAGCAGGGAGAGAGGCAGGCAAAGAGAGAGAGGAGGAAGCAGGCTTCTGGCTGAGCAGAGAGCCCGATGCGGGACTCGATCCCAGGACCCTGGGATCATGACCTGAGCCGAAGGCAGAGGCTTTAACCCACTGAGCCACCCAGGCGCCCCGTGGACCTGTTTCTTATTTTAAAAAGGAAGGTGAGATTAAATATTGGGCAGAAATGGTAACTCAATAATAGTAGTCAGGAAAACATTCTATTGCCTTTGACACCATAAAATATCATTAACTACACATAAGAAATGCCTAAGCTGGGTGCCTGGGCGGCTCAGTCAGTTCGGTGTCCAATTCTTGATTTCGGCTCAGGTCATGATCTCAAGGTTGTGAGATCGAGCCTGCGTCAGGGTCCATGCTGAGAGTAAAGCCTGCGTAAGATTCTCTCCTACTCATGGGGACACGCTTGCACACACTCCTCTCAAAATGAAAAAAAATGCGTAAGCTTTTTAGATATGAATAGTAAGCCAGATATAACTGCTATATGCCTTCAGAAAACAAATTAAATATTCAAGTTTTTCTAATTACCAAGGTTCCCAGAACATATAAAGACAGAGTGATCATCAAATCCATTAAAAACTTGAAATATTTAGTATGTCTCTATTCCTGGTTCAAAATACACTGCTACCATAAGATTTGGTTACTTTGGAGAGTAAGAAAAAAGGATACAAATTACAAATAAAAGTGCAAAAAGAAAATGCCCCTGTGGCTTAGCATCCAAGGACAGACATGTAGATAGCGAACACCTGACCACAGCATAGGTTAATTCTGAATCTGCTGCAAATAAGGTCTGGCAAAACACACCTGAACTGTTGCAATTGAAGTTTCAATTTGGCTCAGAGTATGGAGCTTCTTTTTCATGCTGGTTAGGATGGCAGACCGAGGGGGAGGTGTGACTGACATGGCTTGTGGTCTATTGATAAGGAGGTCTTCGTGCTGCCACTGTTCAAAGAAAAGGCAATGTAATAGAATCAGCAGGGGTAAAACAAAACAAAACAAAACAAAACAAAACAAAAACGTTAGATAAAGGAGGGGAGGTGCAAATTAGGACTGGGGGAAAAGAAAAAAAAAAGCCCAGCTGCTGCAAAGAGAGGTAGGCAAAGAAGTGTAATTGTTGAAACGTTTCAAAATAATCACAACCAGGTGAAAAATTTCCTAATGTAGAGAATGGCTGATAAATGTCTTGAATCAGTGAAATGCAACATTTAAGTAGTAATTCTGAAGATGTTTCCAAGTCCGTGTCTCCAAGTCTATATAAAAGTCTAGTATACAACCCCCCCAAGAGATATCTCCAGTTAAGAGGCTGGAAAAGGCATGAGGGGATAGTGGGTGGAGAGGTGAAAACTGTCCAGCATGTGGCTAAACAAGTGATTAAAAGAAATGATGGCAGCAGTCAAGAACAAAGAATTCTTCAGAGAACCCTGAAGTTGCAGAAAGGAGCAGGCAACTGCTTACAGAGGATCCAGCCATCTTGTATCTTTTAAGGGATGCCCCAGAAGGCCCAAGAGACCTTTGGGCTATAATTTAAAAGTAATACATTGTATTTAGGGCTTAAAATGATGAATATTTATGCAGATAAACAAAACTGTAAGGATTTTTACAATATTTTCTATACAGCTGTCAATTTTTTAAGGAAATAAACTCTAGAATGTATAAGTAAAATGTTCAACATTACATTTTTTAGGATAAAAAATACAAAAAGATTCCAATGTACTAGAAAGACTTAATATATAATAAATACAATTTCAAAATGTGAATAAATTACTTTTCTTAATTTATGAGCTAAAAAACCAGCTCATGATAAAACTGCAAAGAGAAGGAAATATGCTGATTCCATGCACCGAGCTGAAGCCACCAACTCCACCTTTAGGAAGCAGCTTCAACATAAATAATACAAAGTAACCACTGTTGTGCCAAAACAGATCTAGGAAAACGCAGTCCCCAAATATTACTCCATGAGTTACACAACCTGTCTGAAGCTACAAACAATATTGAAGCCTATAATGGAAGAAAGAAGAGAAAGAATAAAAAGAACTACAATTTATACTGTGCTTAGTGTCTTATATAAAATTATTTTTAACCCTCATAATCTTCTACTTTGGTGAGAGACATGGTCCCCATCTCGGGGAGGAGTAAACTCAAGTTCATATAACTGAATCCAAATCCATCTCACCCTCAAAGCCTATATTGTCATACTGCCCCCTATATAATCAAGGACAAAAACAGGCCTCTAAAAACAAATTCGAAATGATGACAGACTCATGCACAAAGCTGTTATCACATCATTAGGGCATTGGGGAAACAGAAGTCATTTTAGAAACAATCTTAATTATGTTAAATAATATAGGAGGTATATTTATATAACAAATAAATTCAAACATGAGAAATTATATTTACAAGTAATACTTAATGATACAGTTAATATCCTCCATACAACACTGAGAGAAAGTTAGAGGTTGCAAAGTGTAAACACAAAATAATCTTAAAAAATACACACACACATATATGTATGTATTTTTTGAGAATATTTTATTCTCAAATTTATTTATTCTCAATTATATTTATCCTCAAATATTTCTCATATATATATATATATACACATATATGCATATATGTATATATATATATTTATTTATTCTCAACTACATAGAACAGAAACAAGGAAAAACTGTAGAGAAATAACAAAATGCCAAAAAGCTGGCTTTGCTGCAGGCTGGCACAATTCAGGATGTTTAAGTATTTTTTTCTTTATATTGTTTAATATTAACTCCCCCCGGTTTTCAAATTCCTGTAGTGGAGAAAAACACATTAGAAAAATACTTACTTGAAACATGGCAATATGCAGCTGAACACGCTGCAGGCTTGTCTTACAAGAAGAAATACTGGTTTCCAGCCTGCGCACCAAGTCATGCTTCTTCCAGGCAGTATCATAGGAACTTGCTAACACAGTTGCCCTGTTCATGACCAATTGAGAAAACTTCCCAATCTGAATGTTGTGCTCCACCGCTTTCTTACAAAGATCATCAACAGAAACTTTGCTTTCAGCACCAAAATCCTTTGCGTCCACCTGAGCAATAATGTCTACCCCCAGAGCGCTGATAAAACTGCAGAGGGTGAGTCCCAGGGCTTGGTTCGGTAGTCCAATCAAGAGCTGCCTCACGAAGTCAGCTGTAAATGCCTTTATAGGTTTGGCCATCTGGTCTTCACTGAAACAAGAATTTCTAAAAAGGGTTTTCACATTGACTATCTGTACAGGTCCATTTACAGTATTCTGATCTTCAAGTGAACTCGATCCTAAAAAAGGAAAATTTTCTTGAAGTATTTCATGCAAAGTAAAATAAGGTAATAATGATGCTTATTTAAAAACAAGACCTTATGAACACACAATTAAATTAAGCCCACTGCATTCTGCCCCTTCCAAAGTTCTACCCAAGTAAATCCAGCATGTTTAAATGTGAAAGATTACCTGATAAAGTTTTAGAAAAGGTACCACAGAGCCTGAAGAACTCCTTAATTGTCTGTAGTCTTTTTAGAAAGAAAATCTCCTCTAGCACCTGCCGGTGATTATCGTCATCAAAAAAATTGACTTGGGTACTCCTGGCTTCCCTTATAATGTCAATCTTTCGCCAAGCTATGGGAATTTCCATCTTGTTTAACTATGTTAAAAAAAAAAAAAAAAGTTCATTTCTCTCTGCTTTACACAGTGAATAACTACTTTACCACACATGCATTATTTACTCATAAAATCAGTATTTACCTTTTCAACTAATAAGCCAAAAGCAGTTTCGACCTGGGCAAACATGCCATCAAATGCTACCAAAAGCATCTGGCCAGCTGACATTTTTGGTGTTTCATCAACTGAACCATTTCTTGGTTGGATTAATTCACCATATTGAGCATGAAGTATTCTAGAGAAAAAGAAAAGTGAATTAAAATCCTAACTGAAGAGTAATAAATTTGGGGGAGAACACAAAAGGTCAACAAGAATCACAGCTAGCATGCAATCCAGAAAATTAAATCTTTTTTTTAAAGGCTTATTTTATTTATTTGAGAGAGAGAAAGAACACAAGAGTGGGATGAGGAAGAGAATTCTCAAGAGGGAGGGGGAGGGGGAGAGAATTCTCAAGAGAACGCCCCGCTGAGTGCCGGGCCCTCAATCCCAAGACCCCTAGATCACTACCTGAGCCAAAATCAATAACCAGACACTTAACTGACTGATCCATCCAAGCACCTCTAGAAATCTTTTTGCATGCAGAAAATGGTGTTAGGATAAAATGACATGTAGTACCATCACAATGTGAAGTTAATGGTTCCAATTCAGTATTAGTAACTGTTCATGTGATTAAACTTGAATTATGACAATTTTTTCAAAAACTATTTAAGATATTACAGTCTCACTTTACATAAAATAATACAAACCCCCAATAAACGTCAAGAGTCATACAACTCTAAAGCTGGAAGACGTAGCAAAAATTGCAAGTATGTTCACACTGTCACATACATACATAACAGAGCCAACTACGGACCATAAGCTCAAATGCCTGCCATTTGTAGCACACCTGGCTTTGAATAATGCAGTTTGAGTTTAAGTCTTCAGAAGTTTACCCTGTACATCACCATTAACTTAAAGCTTAGACAGTGGCTTATGTATCTGGACACTATTTTAAATGTATTATATAAAAAATCAAAAATAGCATTCCTACAACTAGTATCAGTTCATGTTACTAATGTTAACTAGATTTTCAACTTTATCACACATACAGAAATAACTATAAAACTAGTAAGAGAATTTAAAAAGGCTAACCAGAGCAATTTCTAATGGAAAAAAGAGCTACAAGATGATATACAATTTTTTCTTAAGATAATCAAGTTTCTCCAAAGCGAGGTACAAACAAAACGTAACAGAACCAGGCATGAAGTTTGTCACCCAAATCATCCATGAAAAGTAAGTAATTGTCCATTTGAGGGTAAGAGGAGTCTGAGTTAGATATTGAAGGGAGTAAACGAGGGCAGAAATTTAGTGAGAAAGAGATGTGTATAGATTTAGTATCTAACGTTTTAAATAATGCTAGAAACTTAAATGATAATGCTGTTGTGCAAATAATCTAAATTACCATCTAGCTAACATTCAGTTTATGCTGCTATAATAATTATACCTTTTTTTTTTTTACCGTATGGAGAAACAACTACAAAGAAACATAAATAGAAAGATTTTAAATGCAGGTAACAGAAAACATTAAAGAATTATTGTTATTTTGGGGGTGAAGTAATAGCACCATGACTAAGAAAACTAAGTTTATACTTTAGACATATCTACTTCCTGTAATATTTAAAAATGAAAAGGTACCTGCTTCAAAATAACCGGGGTGGTACAATCTAAACAAGATAAATAATTTAAACAATTCAAGCAGGTGCAGGTAATTACCAAAGGTGGGAAAATGAAGATCCATTATACTATTCTACTTTCTTTTCTTTGAATTTTCTCAGGGGAGGAAGCATGGTAGGTCAACCCATTTCTACTCTCCCAAGTACACTTTCTGGAGTAAACCTGATACCAGAATGCCAAAAAAGGAAGTCTTAAGTCACCAGAGATAAATGGGTTTACAGCTTAGCCAGGGACATAGTGCATGGCTGGAGGAAACACCCAGCATTTGCAGGTTCCAGGATCAAACTGTTTTTTCTAGATTTCAGAGATGAAAAACACCATGTTCAGTATCTAGAACACACTTAGAAGCATTCACCTGAAGTACGGCTGTACATTCCATGAACTAACTAAACTGGCTCAGCTGCTTCCATGGAGTCCCAAGGGCTGGCTTAAAAACTAACACACTCCACTTTGTGTGTGTGAAGCACACATATGGTGAAAGAGCAACACTAAAGTATGGTGTGCATGGGATAGAAGTGCACGGAGCTCCATACCCAGCGCATGCTGGGTGCATCTGCAGAAACCTCAGTAAGCTCTGTCGGCGGCACCGACATCCATTTTGTGGTGGTGCCACAGTACTTTACGTGTGCAAGACGCTAGCATCGCAGGAAGGACGGAGCCTGCACAAGACATCCCTGCATACGTGTACTGTGCAGCTTCCTGTGAATCTCTAATTATTTCCAATAAATACGCCACGTTATTTATTTGAGAAAGAGAGAGAGTGAGTGAGAGAACAAGTGGTGGGAAGGGACACAGGGAGAGAGAGAAGCAGACTCCCTGCTGATCAGGGAGCTGGATACGGGGCTCGATCCCAGCACCGGATATCATGACCTGAGCTGAAGGCAGAGTCACTCAGGTGCCCCCCAAATAAACTTTTAAAAAAGATCGGTGTAGAAGCATTTGTAAGGAATTCTATCTGCTGTAAAATTGAAACTAAGCTTGTAGCACGTAGCCCAGAACCTGTCATCTGGTTCCCCTGGCTCTGTCACAGCTACCATTCACTTGCCTGGCAACATCGATGTAATGAGCATGCGTTTCCTCCTCCAGTCCCATAGCCGCATTTCTTAAATAGGCCTGAAGAGATTCCACTAGAGTCTGCAGGGGAACGCCGTCAGTTGTCTGCTCAATAAGACTGTCCAGCTCATGAAGCATACTTTCTAATGTGTATTCTCCTTTCATTAAACATCTCAGTGCTTCTGGAAATATGATTTGCCGGAAATTTGAATTTAATTCCTATAAATATGTGAGAAATATATTTTAATGTTCTCTGAGTTTAGGTAAGTTATACACCTAGAGGTTTAATGCAATGTACTAAGAACGAACCTATGCAACTATAACCAACCTCTGGCTACAAACCTCACACTGATCTTTACGTGACTGGTGAAGCAACATTAAAAGGAAAAAAGTAAAAATTGCTTTTCTGAACCAGAGGTAAGAAGTACAATGTTCAGTATCTAAAACAAACTTACCAATTTTAAGCTAATTTAAAAGCACTCACCTGAAGTGAGGTGTATACTCCATTAGCTAAGTGGACTGCCTCAGAAGCTTCCATGGGGTTCGGAATGTCTAAGTCCTGTGGCACCAGGTGGCACTGCTTCAGTAACTGCACCAGGCAAGTGACGTTCCCGCTCATACTGCAGAGCTCTTCCAAGAACCAGGCTCCATCCCGAGAGGTCAGATCCACCAGCTGCTCCCCAGCACTTGAAGCGGCGCCCTCCATCATCAGGTTACGCCTAAATGCAACAAGGTTTGTACAGTGAAACCTCCTCAGCTACGCTCACACAGAAAAGTGGATACCTCAAACTCGGAAAGGAAGTAAAGCACCCGTAACGGTGGGCAAGACTAATAAAAGTAAGAGAATGCCTTAAGTCTGGTATTAAACCAGAGGCACAGGCTATCTCAGTAAGTCTGAGTGTTTTCAAGACAACGAAATGGTCTCAGTACGAAGTTGGCTAACTCACCTTGTAAGAGTACAAAGAGCAGAAATAATAACACTTGCTAGACTCAAAGATCCTTCTTCTCCATTCTCGTGAAGAAAAACTTTAATGCAACGTTCAATCTCTTTCAACTGATCTTCACAGACAGGCACAGTGACGGCTTCCTGTTTCAAGCGTTCCACCTGTCTGATAAGCCTGCTGTTGATGTCGGCTGCGTACCGCTGCAGAGTCATTTCTGTGGCGGTGATGAACTGGCACACCGACGGGGGAGGCTGGGGAGCGTACTGCATTTCGTATCTGCCCAGAGAGAGAAGTGCTTGTTTACAATGTAACCACCTTCCTGCTTATAAAGAAAGTTCCCATTTTACACTGGAGAATATTGCCTTTGATCCTCAAACCCTCAACAGTAGAAACCATGATTTCCATTCTTACAGATAAGAAAAAGTCTCAAGAGCTCAAGTAACTTTCCAAGACGACTTGTTAGTGAGTGACAGCTCAACTGAGGTTAGCCCTCTTTACCCCGATCCCATCACTCTGACACTAGGATACATGTTAATTAATTAATTAAAAACCACACCATCTTATAAGGGAAAACATGACCTCAAATCCTCTTAAAACCAAGAAAAAACCTGACCCCATTCAGCTTTCATCCATCAACCACTTCTTTCAGAAAAATGAAATATCACACACACACGATAATAATAATGTGAACACAACTTTGCATCTAATCCCCTAAGAATTCAAGAAAATTAAGTGTGATCAACGTACTTCCTATAGAGTTCTTGACAGCGTTCTACTGTGGTGTTACAAATGAGTTCTTCCATCCAGGTCTTCCACTGCTCAATTCGATGTTTCTGAAATATGGCCTTTGGATACTGCAGAGCTACGGTTGCATAGTGATGCAGCTGTTCCAGACAGCCTCGGAGCACCGAGCGCCTCTGCTGGAGAAGAGCGCCCACTTCCCCTTCCAGCTGCTCACACTGGCTAATCAAGTGCGCCTGGCCAGCATTCTGTAGAAAGGCTGTTGCTGGCACATAGCTTGGAGGACCTTTTGGTAAAAGACGATTATTAACCACGGTGAAACTATTCCAAACCAGCAGTCACTGAAAGGAGCACAAACCAGAACCCCACACATAAACACACGAATACAAAACTCACACGCTCAACATGTGTATCTAGGATAAATCAACCCATACCAAGGTCCATTTGTGAGCTGATCTCCTGAAGCAAACTTGCAAGCTGTGTTGCTTCTAAATTATTGAATGCAGCCTGATAATGTGTTATCCACTGTTCAAATTCATTCAGCTTCACCTGGATTGCTTCCTGAACAGCCCTTTGCTGAGTCTGTAGTTGAGTGTGTTCAGAATACCTAAGAAGAGGGAAAAATCTTTTTAATTGCTTCTACCTTCTATATAGTTCCATAACCTTGATTTTGTTCATACTTGGGACTGACTGCCTGGTAAGCTCCTTTGCAATCTTGAGGGCATTGCTCAAATGTCCCTTACTTCTCTGGTTTTTCCCATAATTCTCTCAATTAAACTTACATTTTAAATAAAACATTTTCAAAACCCACCACACCTGCCAGGTGTTAAGTATCTTTAGTGTAAACGATGGATACTTCACAAATCTTCTAATCTCAGAGACTCGTGCAGTGTGTGGCATTTGCATATTTACCCTTTACCAAGCACCTGCACTGTACAAGGTTCATTCACTTAGATCATTCTTTTAATTTAATTCAGCAAAGTCGGTAAAATAACTGCCACTTTACTAATGAATAAGGATTCAGACACAAACTGTAGAGAGAAAACCAAACCTCAGGTTTTCTGAAACCAAGTTCATACTCTAACCCACTATATCCACTTATCTCCCATAATTACTCAGACATTTCAATCAAATATAATAAAGCAGAAAATTTAAGTGAATTTCTGTGTATTAATAATTTGGAACTGCAGTCCGTGGGAGAGGTTTTATTATTTATGTAAATTGCTGTAATAATGCTAATTCAAGTTGACAATATTTACACAAATACGAAAATTCTCCTTAATGGCATATATTTAGAAACAAGTGTTCAACACTTTTAAACCTGTGCTGGAGAGTATGAGAAGGATGGTCCACTCCTTCAGCTCCTTCTAGAAACTCTATTTCTTCTAGTAGTTTGCCTTGCAGTTTTTCCACGTCTGTCAGTTGCTCTTGCAAGCTTAGGTATTCATCTAAGCTGCTGTCCAGCTTGGGAAGCACAACCAGCATCTCATCTCTGTTCTTAAACCAGTTCACCTATGAAAAAATAATTATGATTAGGGAAATTCTTACAGGGTGAACTGTGAGACATGATGACTTCTGCCACAAGGATCATGTTAGATGGACATCTTATATATATTTTTCTCTTTTTTTTAACATTTTATTTATTTCTCTGACAGGCAGAGATTACAAGTAGGCAGAGGCAGGCAGAGAGAGTGGGGGGAAGCAGGCTCCCTGCTGAGCAGAGAGCCCGATGCAGGGCTCGATCCCAGGACCCTGGGATCGTAACCTGAGCCGAAGGCAGAGGCTTTAACCCACTGAGCCACACAGGCGCCCCAAGATTTTATTTATTTGACAGAGATCACAAGTAGGCAGAGAGAGAGAGAAGGGAAAGCAGACTCCCTGCTGAGCAGAAGAGCCCCATGCAGGGCTCAATCCCAGGACCCCGGGATCATGACCCAAGCCAAATGCAGAGGCCTTAACCCACTGAGCCACCTAGGCACCCTATATATATTTTTCTATTTAAACTTCTTATTTAAACACCGAGGGTGATGGCGCCACATATATTTTAAAAAATAACGATAACCACTGCAAGTTCACACGGCCATAAACTGAGACTCAAATCTCACAACACCGTGTGGTTACCACCATGCCATACAACGTTAAGTGTTAGCATCACTGGCTAACATGATATTAAAATTAAGACTGAGGAGAGGCTATCCAAGTCAGGAACACCTACAATACTCATTGGTAAACACGTTTCAATGTATTAAAAAAGGTGTAATTTTTTTTTTAAATCATTAACCCACCTCCAACGGGTAAGAGTGTGATTATCCATCTTTGTATGGGAGCATTTCCTACTAAAAAGACATCAAATTGTCCTATTTCACTGACCTTTCAGTAAATTCATGATAGTCTTCCAAAAATATTTTTTAAAAGATAGCTTTACCCAGCTCTTTGATGGACATGTTAACACTAGTAAAAAGATGGGGACCATTTATCATTGCCTTCACCTTAATTTCAGCTACTCTGGAAGAAAAGAGGCTGCGGGTGATCTCTCGCTCCATCTCTCTCTTGCTCTGCTTGCTCTCAGCCTGCTGGCCCCCTCCACCGTAGACAGCGCCGGCAAACCCCGCCTCACCCCCAGCCGTCCAGTCCACCAGGGGGTCATACACAAAGGCCTCCAGCAATGTCAGCAGAGTCTCTCTGCCACGTCGCATGATGTGTAGAACCTGTTTTCAGAGGTGTTTTAATCAGGTTTTGCCACAAGTTTCCTTGCTCAAATGTCATTTTTCATTCCATGGGATTTACTAATTTAAGAGGTACATTAAAAGATATAAGAGAAACAGTATACCTGCTCGCATGAAAGCCTAAAAACACCTTCTACTCCAGTTACACCCAGTGCTGTTTCAATATTTTGTGTCATTCGAAAAGGTACTTTCTCAGGAACTCTAAGGCTTTTACCTTGAAAAGAGAAACTGATATATTTTTGTCCTTTCATCAAAAATATTTGACCCTCACATAAATGTAAAAGTCCAATTTAATTTTACCTTTTTCAAAGCAAACGTTGTAATCTATGTGAACCACCTCTCCAGTTGTCATATCAATGAGAACATTATCCAGATGTCTATCTCCAAGGCCAATTATGTATCCGACCATAGACATGACTGCAGTAGATCTGGCATAAGACTAATAAACAAGGGAGGGAAAGGGGTGGGGAGAGCAAGTTGTAACACCATCAGCAAATTTCCTTCCAACTTGGACTTGATGCTCTAAAATTTACAAAATTCCATAATCCCACTTGTTTCTAAATAGCACTCCTCAGGTATGCTGCAAGTGGTCCCAGAGGCTTTGCATTGAGCAGCAACAACACTGTGGTACCTATTGGTTCTACTTAGTATTTGAATACTGGATTTAATAAAAAACAAAACAACTATTTTCAGCCTCCCTAGTTTTTCCTCTCTCAAGCTTTTACTCTTCATTTCATCCATAATCCCCTCTGTTCTGGCCTCACACAGTCATGACCATGCCTTAGAAAATAAATGTAATGTAAGACTTGAAGTAAGAACTACCAAGTCTGCAGTGAGACCAAGGGGAAGAGAAGGAAGGTGAACAACACAGACTAGAAAGGAAGCAGACAAAAGGAACAGGAATACTTATCACAGCCCAAAACAAAACACATACCTGTGTGACTCTCCACCATTCATCAGGTGTGGTGCAAGATGACCAAAGTTCTTTAGCAAGGAGATTTGGGGGAGTGGCCTCCATTAACTCTTCTAATACCGCCTTCATTACATGAAGAGGCCAATCCCGTCGGGACACATCCAGACTAAGTCCAACTGCTTTTAAAGCGGGGCCAATTTTACTATAATAAAGTTCACTAGGACGAGGTACAATTCCAGGATTCTGAGGAGTCTGGTAAGAATCTTGGGCCTTAAAAAAAAATTTTAAGAAAAACATCAACTTTAATTAAATATAAATATAAAAAGATTATTTTGACTATAAAGTAATATTTTAAAAACTGTGTGTGTGGTGTTTTTTTTTTTTAAGATTTTATTTATTTATTTTTGAGAGACAGCGTGAGAGAGAGAGCATGAGTTAGTTTGGGGGGTGGGGGGCAGAGGGAGAAACAGACTCCCCACCAAGCAGGGAGTCCAATGCGGCACTGGATCCCAGGATCCTGGGACCGTGACCCAGCTGAAGGTAGACAATTAACGACTGAACAGCCGAGGCGCCCTTAAAAACTGGTTTTTGAATGACATTCTCCACCTTCTCAGCCAAACTGCACACACCAAATAGATAATTCTTCTGGGACTACGCATCTTTCTTACAACCTCTTAATTAAGTACTATCACTTTATTGAAAAACGTGGTCTACTGTTCTATTTTCTTGAGCTTCAGTTTAAACTCAACATTTACATTCTTCTTCTTTTTTTAAGATCCTATTTATTTCTTTCTCAGAGTGCGCACGGGCAGACAGAGTGGGAGGCAGAGGAAGAGGGAGAAGCAGGCTTCCCGCTGAGCAAGGAGTCTGATGTGGGACTTGATCCCAGGACGCTGGGATCATGACCTGAGCCGAAGGCAGCCACCTAACCAACTGAGCCACCCAGGTGCCCCTATATTCTTCTTTATAACACATAATTCTACTGAAAATTTATCATTTATGCACAAATTTCATTCTTCACTGGTATGACTCAATCATCAACATAAAATTAACAGTATTCAGAGAAAAATTTAGATAGCCCCTAATTCCCATCTCTCATTTAATGCTCAGTAATTGTTCTGCAGTCTCCTATGCTTATTTTTTTAATTTGACTCCTTTCAAACTCTTGTTCCTTCCCATACCTACCCTAATTATTTTGGCTAGATATGGACTTCTGAGGTTGAGACTGTATTAAAACTTATCTTTATTTCCGTAGCACTTAGTATGCACCCAGATGTTTAGCTAGAATGAATTCTAAATTAAATCCCTAGTCTAAATCAAAATCATAAATTTCACAGGCACGAAATATGACATCACAGCAATTAAATATAATATAAGGTTGTCTCTTTTTTACAAACTTAAAAAAACTGGTTGTCAAAGCAATCTTATCTGTAAATTTAATTTAGAAGACCCTGGGGCACTGGATGGCTCAATAAAGCCTCTGCCTTCTTCTTGGCTCATGATCGAGATCCTGTGGTCCTGTGGTTCTGTGATGGAGCCCCACATGGGCTCCCTGCTCAGCCCGGAGTCTGCCTCTCCTCCCTCTATGTCCCCCCCCCAATTCATTCTCTCTCAAATAAATACAATCTTTAAAAAATAAAAATAAAAGACCCCTAGTAAGCCCATTTAAAAAAATCATTAAGATGCAAAATATCAGCTTACTGATTAACAACCACAATACCACCCTACCTGCTCCCCCTGTATTTGTCTAGAATAAGATTAACCAAATGTCACCATTTCCGCCTCTTAAAACTTTTATTTAAATATACCTCGGAAACACTTTCCTAGACATTTCAAAAGTCTGTTCTAGAACACTTATAAATTTACCAAAATGCTCAAGTACAGAAAACGTAGGAGTACTTCACATAGAACAAGAAAGTGATTAATATATGTTTTTATGGAAATTCAAATAAAAGTACATGTATATCTGAATTTATCAACCTTCTGTGCTTGTAGGGCAGCTTCCCGTTGTTGCCATCGTTTGTAAAGACCAAATAAGGGTGTGGCTCCATCCACCCACTGGATTAGTCCTGATCGTGTTCCTAGTGGCGTCACAGAATAGTGTCGGGCGTGGAAACGGGGTGTTTCCTGGCGATTGATTGTAGCAAACATGGTATTCACAATAGACAGGAATTGCATTATTCTCTCATCCAGATGTAAATCTTCTAATCCTGTGGAAACAAAATTTAAAGTAGCTAGAATGGTGACCAAATGGTGTGGGGATGGGGTTACAAAAATATCACTCAATAACAGCAGCAATCAAGAACTGAGAGCCAAGGAAGCATAACAGGAACATGAGAGAACATTCCATTCAGTCACAAGGTATTAGATGCTAGCATTATTAGTTGTACCTCAGTTCTGCTTATATAGGTTCTTAAGCAAAGAGAAGATAAGGAATAGAAAATCTTACTACATAGCCTCTAACCACTTCCATTCAAAAATCACGAAAGAAACAAAGACAATCCAGGCTATTCACCTGGAACAAACCTCTCCCAGAACATTCATACACAAAGCATTCATAATCAAATTAAGGCTCTTCTTTTAAATCCCACCTTTGAAAAGATAAGGATAGCTCTTGCCATCTGACCCTAGAAAGAGAAGTTTCTTTGGCTTGGTTTTGGTAGGTAAGATGGTGATGGTTCCGCCCACACTGTGGATTGTGACAGTGTCTCTGGCTGACACTTCTCCAGGAAGAGCAATTTCAGTGTTTGTCATGGCAGCCAGCCATGGGCTGATTTCTTCCAGACGTAAGATATAACTTGCACGTTTCTGTGCTCTCTGTTGCAAACTCAGCATTATCTATATTTATAAGATGGGGAAAAACAGGTTTACATTATCACCACAACACTTACTTTCTCCCACATTCAATTCGGCATAAAAAGAAACTTAAAATACCAATCCAGATACCACATATTGTAGTTCCTATATTTAATTCATGCTACCTACTTGGGCCATCCTGAGAGAGGAAATACTGGTGTGCTAATATGATCTAGGTGATTCCTACTTTGTTCAGACTTAGCTCTTCTTCTCTGTCCAAACAACCGAAGCAATCATAACAGATGGAAGAAAAGCACTGTGATCACAAAATTCAGGGCTGGTAGCAAGCTAATTCCCCATGTTAAGCTACGTTTTATCAATGCCAAAACAAATCAATTAAGTTCTTACAATAGAGCAAAAGATAAAACTGACAGCTGCTGGGTGTCAAGTAGACACACCCTTAGTAGCCACTTGAAAAGCTGGTAACAATTTAGAGCTCTGACCATTTGAAGTATGCAGAATTAACACCACAACCCCTTCTAATTACTTATAGGGAGTGGATCACATGTATAGTTTGTATCCCCACTTGTAGCTAACTTAATAATGTGCACCAGAATTAATTTTGAACTCCACTTTCATGTGAAAAATGTTTTATCAATCCTCAGTGAGCTTTGTTCCATAAAAGGAAAAAGACAACTGGACACACACCAAGTATTCACGGACAGGACACAACGGATAAACTGTAGCATCTTTCCATGTTCAGCTGTATACAAAATATTGATGAATCATAAAAACCAAATGCTGACCCACCAATTATGTATAAACAGATATATATATGTACATATATATATAAACACACATACAGACCTATGTATATATGTATGATCTCATTTATATGAAGTTTAAAAACAGGCAGAAACTAAATAATACATCCCTTAGAAACACATCAATAAGTAACTTTTTAAGTATTCCTCTTATCTCTTCCTCTGGTTTTCTTAGTTTATTGAAAAGGAGACAAAGAAACAAGAAACTGCTCTTGGAATGCAAGCAAACAAGTTTTGGCTAGGGCTCATATAATAAACTTCATCCTTCACACATTAAGGTTCTAGTTTTGTGCTTCTAGCTATTTACTATGAATTTAGTATTCTAGTTTCCTCTAGATTGCATTTACTAGTTAAAGTCAGATGTCGTCTTTGTTTCTACACTGTACCTTTTATTAGTTTTTCTCATTGCTAAAGTAAGGAAATCAGGAACAATAAAGTTAAGGGATAGAGAAAGAAAGAATAAAGAAAGAAAAAGCTACAAGGTAGTAAATGGGCTCCCTAAATAAGGGAGTTGCTGATATGCTGTTGCTATAACAGATAAGAAACCAAAGTAAATACAGACTAAGAGGACCAAAACATGAAAGATAAGGATTCTCAGGTGCCTGGGTGGCTCAGTCAGTTGTCAGCCTTTGGCTCAGGTCACAATCCCAGGATCCTAGGATCAAGTCCCACACATCGTGCTCTCTGCCTGCTTCTCCTTCTCCCTCTGCCCCCTACTCCTACTTGCTCACTCTCTCTCACTCTAATAAATAAAATCTCAAGGAAAAAAAAAAAAGACAAGGATTCTCAAATATTTAAATATGCTAATCATCCCAACAGCCTATGGAGAACTGATTTTTCAGTTACTTATAAATATTGACGTTGTTATATGTGACTATTTGGTCTGTCAGAATCCCTAAGAAAGGCTACATAGGTACAAGATCAAATTTTATAATCCTTTATAAAGATAATAAAGTCATCAATACTTAGGTCAAGGCCAGACCCCTTCATTAACGACTTTCTTATAGTATATCCTTCCCTAGTGTGAACCCCCTATACATAAAAGTTTACTGCCCTAGGCCCATTCGCTCCCAAATTCTCAAAATGAAGAAAATACCTCTCCCCACATTCCTTAGAAATTGGTCATAAGCTGCCTTCCATGGACCTACAAAATCTCTCACATTCCAAGTAAGGAGAGTCCCCATATTTGAATTTTGTATCTCATATGGAATTTCCCATTTTAGTAGCATTCTTGAGATTTTTCTGTACCTCTTTAAATGGAATCCAGCTGCTTCCAGGCTTTGCAGGATTTGATGGTGTCTTCAGCTTTTCAAGAGCATTTTCAATTGCTTCACCATAGTTATCCTGAAACCACTTTTCATGAGGAGTTTCTGCAGGGGCTGCAGTGATGCTCCTTACATGCTCCAAAGCAAACACAATGGGCTTCATCAAAGCTGTGTGCTTTTCCCGCATGATTGCAACTTTCTCTTCCCTGACCAGGAAGACATAAAGAGTTTTACAAACATGGAACAGTTTAAATGCATCTACTGTTAGGTAAACAGTATAAAAGAATAAGCTAAAATAAATAAAATATTAGCACAATAACTTATAAACACAGCATTGTAGGGGCACCTGAGTGGCTCAGTGAGTTGAGCCTCTGCCTTCGGCTCAGGTCATGGTCTCGGGATCCTGGGATCGAGCCCCACATCAGGCTCTCTGCTCAGCGGGGAGCTTGTTTCCCCCTCTCTCTCTGCCTACTTGTGATCTCTCTGTTAAATAAATAAAATCTTTTTTTAAAATTTATTTATTTGTCAGAGAGAGGGAGAGAGAACGAGCGAGCACAGGCAGACAGACTGGCAGGCAGAGGTAGAGGGAGAAGCAGGCTCCCTGCTGAGCAAGGAGCCCGATGTGACTCTATCCCAGGACGCCGGGACCATGACCCAAGCCGAAGGCAGCCGCTTAACCAACTGAGCCACCCAGGCGTCCCAATAAAATCTTTTAAAAAGTGGGGCGCCTGGGTGGCTCAGTGGGTTAAAGCCTCTGCCTTCAGCTCAGGTCATGATCTCAGGGTCCTGGGATCGAGCCCCGCATCGGGCTCTGCTTGGCAGGGAGCCTGCTTCCCCCTCTCTCTCTGCCTGCCTCTCTGCCTACTTGTGATCTCTCTCTCCCTGTCAAATAAATAAATAAAATCTTAAAAAAAAAAAAAATCTTTTAAAAAGAAAATAAATAAAACAAACACAGCATTGTAATATGTCCAGCCCACAAAAAGGCAGCTTTTAAACACCTGGCGCTGGGAAAACTGGATATCCACTCACAAAAGAATGAAGTCAGACCCTTACCTTCTTTATATTATTATGTAAAAAAATAACCCAAAATTGATCAAAGACCTTAAGACCTAAGACTCTCAGAAAAAATGTATGGGAAATGCTTCTGGACACCGGATTTGGCAATGACTTCTTGGATATGGCACAAAGCATGGGCAATAAAAGAAAAAGTACAGAAAAATGGGGTTAATATATCAAACTCAACTTCCATGCAACGGAAGACACTATTAGGGGCGCCTGGGTGGTTCAGTGGGTTAAGCCTCTGCCTTCAGCTCAGGTCATGATCCCAGGGTCCTGGGATCGAGCCCAACATCGGGCTCTCTGTTCAACGGGAAGCCTGGTTCCTCCTCTCTGCCTGCCTCTCTGCCTACTTGTGATCTCTCTCTCTCTCTCTGTGTCAAATAAGTAAATAAAATCTTAAAAAGAAAAAAAGACATTATTAAGAGAGTTAAAAGAATGCACGAAATGGGAAAAAATATTTGCAAATCATTTATCTGAAAAAGGGGTTAATATCCAGAATACAGAGCAAACTCCTAAATCAACAACGAAACCTCCAAACAACCCAATTCAAATATGGGGAAAGACTTGAAATAGACATTTCATGTAAGAAAATATTCCAATGATCAAAAGGCACAGAAAAAGAAGCTCAACATCATTAGTCATTAGAGAAATGCAAGTCAAAACCACAATGAGATACCACTTCACATCCATTAGGATGGCTACTATATTAAAAAATAAATAAATACTGGCAAGGATATGGAGAAACTGGAACACTCATGCACTTTTGGTGGGAACGTAAACTGGTGCAGGAAAACCATTTGGTTGTTCCTCCAAGTTAACAGCAGAGTAACAATATGACCCAGGCAAATCTACTGGATCATATACAAAATAACTGAAAAGAGGGGGTCAAACAGACACTTGTACACTAATGTTCACAGAAACACTGTTCTCAATAGCCAAAAGGTAGGAGCAACCCAATGTCCATCGACAGACAACTACTAAACAGAAGGTGGTATATGCATACAATGCAGTATCATTCAGTGCAAAAAGGAAGGAAATTCTCATAGGTGTTACAACATGCATGAACCTTCAAAACATGCTAAGTGAAACAGGCCAGACACAAAGGGACAAATACCTTTGACTCCACTTACATGGGGTACTCAGAGTAGTCAAATTCACAGACAAAAAGTAGAATAGCAATAAAGAGGCGCTAGGGTTAAGGGGCAATGGACAGTTAATGTTTAGTGGGTACAGAGCTTATGTTTGGGATGAATACATTCCTGAAATAAACAGAAGTGACGGTTGCACAACAACGTACATATATTTAATGCAACTGAACTATACACTTGAAATTGGTTAAAATAACAAATTTTATGTTTTGTATATTTTACATTAAAAGGGGGCTTGGGGCAGCTTCATCTTCAGAATAGAAGTGTATGAAAACATACTTGCGTAAGGTGTTGTTGTTCTGGACTCTCTTCACCTCATCTTCCAGCTGCTGGATCCGTCTCAGGACATACATGTGTTGCTGTAACAGAACTCCCAGCCAGAGCTCATCCCAGAGGACAGTGACCCTGCGCAGCTCCGCCACAAGCATCTGAACCTGCACACACAGCACATCCAGATATGCTCATCTACAAGTTCATATCCGGCAGTCTTGCCAACACTAGAAATTACAAGTTCCGTGTGTGTACCTTTTGTTCATTATATGATCAGAGAACCTTGACTAGTGATTCTATAAACACAGATTTATAAAACCAATCCTGAATTGTAAATCCAATTTCAATTATTCTAAAAGCCTTTTTGTTCTTCAGGTATCATTTCCATGTTTTATTTTTAGGTTGTTTTTTAGGGGAGGGGGAAATGTAATAAAAATTGTTTAAAAACATACAAATTGGGGGCGCCTGGGTGGCTCAGTGGGTTAAGCCTCTGCTTTCGGTTCAGGTCATGATCTCAGGGTCCTGGGATCGAGCCCCACATCAGGCTCTCTGCTCAGCGGGGAGCCTGCTTCCCCCGTCTCTCTCTGCCTGCCTCTCTGCCTACTTGTGATCTCTCTCTCTGTCAAATAAATAAATTTAAAAAAACAAACAAAAAACAAACAAATTGTGCTTTATACCTGTAACACCATAGTGGGGTTTGCAGAGGACAGCTTATCCACAATTTTGCTGTAGCAATCCTGCATCATGGCTTGGTCTTCATTCAATCCACTTTTAGGTTCATCCTTACTGCTATCCTGAGAAGCAGGAGGGCTCCCTCCCTCACATTCAGAAACCAGCAACTCTTCTCCTTGAATATTGCCAAGCAAAGTTGGAATTGCAGCGGAAAACTTATTTCCTATAAGAAAATGGAAGAATCAGGTAGACTTTGAATGTTTCCCCTATGTGCGTATGTTGAGTTAAGGAAAACATTGGTAATCTATTCAACTCCAGAGCACTCACTTAACTAATTTGCTTTTCATGCATTAAATTAACCAAAGATCATGGACATTCTCCCTTGCCACAGGTAAGCTTTTATATTTATATTATAAGCAAATGGAAGATAATGAAAAATATATAAATAAATGAGTCTCAACAAATTAAGAGTCTTCTCGCAGCCACAATCTAAAGCTTGGTTTCACCCTTATCTACCATTTACTCAGCTCATCGGTGAACCTGAGAGCACTGGCACAGTTTCTCTAAGCCTTAATGGGTTACTGTAAGAATGAAGAGCATGTGTAAAGCACATGCCCTAGTCCTGGACACGGCAGTAACTACCTCAATAAACGACAATTATTACTGAAAAAACCACAAACTTCATCAACTCTGTAACAGAAAGCTGAAAAAAATTTACCTAACAGATACTGTCTGCAGAATAGTTCATACTTAACGTAGCAGTATTTTAATATTCCATACCTGAAGCCTGCGACTCAGTACTAAGTGATATGGTACCCACTATTGCAGGGTACAATATGAGATGTGGGGAATCTTGAGCCACTCGGCAGAGAAGGTTACAAATACTCTGGCGCACATATACTTCGGGATGGTTTAAGCGTGAGAAAAGCTGTGGGATAATTCCTTCAGGATAAGAAGAAGGAAGGATAAAGTTATTGCAAAAGCAAAAAAAAAGCAAAAAAACAACAACAAAAAAAAAAACAAAAAAAACCCCCAAAAACTGATGTATGTCAGAATCAGTTCTAAGGGCCTTAAATTTCTCCCTGTGATAACAAAGAACCCTAACAATAGTTCTTGATTTGCAAGTCTGGTTAGGGTAGAGAGCTATAATCATAATGCAGAGCAATTCAACAATGTTCTGGCAAACTGTAATTTCTATGAATGCCTGTGAAGACAGAGATAATTTTTAACAAAGGGCATACAACAATTTTTGAAACTTATTTTCACCACTGTCTCCAGAATTCATTTTGTATCCATTAACGCTCCTGTCAACCTTCTAGTTCTCTGAAAGGTAGGAGAGGAGAGTATGTAACGTGCAGTTCTTGGTGTCCTATCAACTAATGTAGGTACTCTGTAACATATTAAAATAATAAACATAAAGAAACTATTTTTTTTTATTGTCTTATGTATCCTACCCAGAAATAATTGTTCCTGAAACCTTTTACTCAGACCATTACCTCTCCACGGAGCAGTAGGTGTTGTTTCTAAGCCATGTTCCAGATACTGCCTGAGCTCGCCGGCATGCTTAACGAGCAACCTGAGCAAGCGCAGTGTGGCCATCACGATCACATCATCAGTACTCTGCTCTGCTCTGTGACTCAAATGTAGCCTGGGGTCATCCTCATCTAAAGGAATCTAAGGGGGAAAGGTGAAAAGCAGAAATAAGAATACTGTTTTCGTCTGCTAGGAAGGAAATGTCAAAATACATTCTCTTAGACCCCAACGTCGTGCTACCTACCTGACCAGCATTAAGTTTAAGGAAAGTAAAATAGGCGCTGCAAGACAGCTTATACAGGCTGAAGATTCTATCTACAACCTTTCTCCATACTTTGATAACTCCTTCTGTTGCACTTTCATCAAGTTCTGAAAGCCACGGGCAGCTTGAAATTAACTGACGCCAGATAACATCAACCATGTCATCTTCCTCATTATCTTCACCTTCTGTTATCTGAAGCGTTATATCTTCATCCTAAAGAAAATTTGGGCATAAAATGCTACCTTTTTTAAAGCAAACAGAAAGGGGGGGAGGGGGTACATGACTTTCCTATCCTATGAAAGCATTTTTCTTGCTTATGAAAAATTTAAATTATTTCATTTAGTTTCACACACACTAAATTAATGTCATTATGCTCCTCTGTAGGATGTATTTACTAATGTAGCTAATGAAGGACTTCAGATTTTGTGTTTTTTTGTACTTTAAATGCTTCTAAGTTACAATACAGTATTCTGCCCGCAGAACATTAAATGTAATCTGTTCAAAACCTTGAGGCTTGAATGTATACCAAATTCACTCACAACAGCCTTTACTCTCTTTACAGTAATGGGCACATACACAACGCCAGCTCTGGAGGACACTGATACATGCTGGTCTAGAGCAAGATGAGTCAGTACAGTTTAGCCTACGAAATAAAATCCAAACTTTTAAAGTCTATTTAAAAACTCAATAGCTCTAACATTCTAGAATTAACAGAACTCTGACCTGAGAGAGAATAAATCCTACAGCTCATTTATACTAGTTTTCAACTCTGGCTATGAATCAGAATCACCTAGTAAGCTTAAATATATACACCCACGTCCCACTCAGAGTACCTGGGGTGGTATTCAGGCACTAATGTGCTTTAAAAGGTCGCAAGCTAGTGTTAAGAACCTAATTTCTGATCAAAACAATAATTAAAAGAGAAATTTAATTCACATAAAACAAATTTCACCTATTTTAACAGGACCTTAAGGAAATGATTTCTCAAGGTATTACATTCTCCTCAGAAAAGTATCATAACTCACTTTCATCTTAAAACTCAAAGTTTTGATTTGTAACAGTAGCTGCCTAAACTCCATTCAACATGTAATCAAGTATATGTGATCAACCTCTTCAAAATCAATAATTTTTTTTTAAAGAGTTGATTTATTTGTCAGAGAGAGAGAGAACAAGCAGGGGGAGGGGCAGGCATAGGAGAAGTAGGCTCCCCGCTGAACAAGGAGCCTGATGTGCGACTCAATTCCAGGAACGAAGGATCATGACCTGAGCTTAAGGCAGATGCCCAACTGACTGAGCCACCCAGGTGTCCCCAAAATCAATGAATTAGTAAAGTGATCTTGACACCATTTCTCCCAAACACTGTATGATGTTTTCCTTGCCTGAATCCCCGCTGGCCGACACACAGCCTGTCCAAGAATACCAAATATTCTCTCTTTTTCTTCTTCAGTTATAGTGTCTGGAAGCAGATTCTGAACTTCAGATTTTTCTCTAGGCAGCAGACGAACACCTTCTCCCTGACTATAAAAATAAACAAGTCACTGGTTCCAGCTACCAACACTTGTCATGTGAAGCTACCAAAACATGTCAGCAGACATTTCAAATCTCTATCTTGCAATGTATTAAATAAATTACACATTTCAACATACATACCTAGCATTATCAACCACCTTTCTGCCCCACCTATAAGCCCAACTAGCCAATGCTGCCCAGGATTTGGCTACTTCAGGTGCCTGTACTGAAGACAGGTGATACAACTGTCCCAAAATGAAGTCAGGTTCTCCAACTCCAATATGCACTGCCATAACGGAAAAAAAAGAAAGAAAGGACTCAGCAATGTTACATTCATAAATTTCAAATGGCATTCTTACCAACATTTTAGAATTTTATTATCTGTAAGCTATCTCTAAGTCCCAGAATATTACAGTACAAAATTCGATCCAAGAACACATCTTTATTATGCTTTTCTAAAAGGCTAATATACTGAAATTATCACTCAGCTTCCCAAGGCAGCTTAAATTATCACCCTGTAAACCACATAAATATCTTTCATGACACTGAACCTTATATAAAACAGTTCAGGCATCACATGTGTTGCACAACATCTTGAATTCTAGTTATGACTGGCTCTTTCCTCGTGATTAGGTTAAGCCTGAACATTCTGACAAAAATAATATATAGGTGATCAGTATACAATCTCACTCAGTCAGAAATTCATGAGGTAATTATCTTTATTCACAAGTTTAGAAGTGAAGAAACCATCTGCTCCATTTGCCAATATAAGATTTATAATAATCACAGGACACATCCCTTATGAATATCAAGACTGTAAATTACATAGATTATAAGACCAACCTAAGTAATTAAAATCCTAGACTTCATAAAAACCAAAATCAAAGTACACTCTCATCAGCAAAAAGGTTACCTGCCTCCCGCTCTGTAAAACCTGAACAGAACAGACACTCCCACACTGAACGAACTACCCTATTTGTCAAGTACTTTTCTGTTACTACCACCAGTGTCAGAATGCGAAACTTTCATTTTTGCTAGAGTTTCTGTGCTCTACCAGCCAAGGAGACCACAGGTAAGTACTGTGCACCTTTCTGGCTCTTTCCAGTATGAGGAGGAACTCAGGTATCTGCAGTCAGACTTTCTTGCTGGAAAAAACATCTAAGTCCATAAAAGCACTGTGGGTTGGAAAAAGCCTGTGGAGCAGTTAGGTGACTTCCACAGTGGCATTAGACACTAAACAAATGTGTTTTAGTTACTGCCAGACAGTATAATATATTAAAATTTCCATGCAAACAATTTTTGTGACAAATTACGGCCAGCATAACATTATAAATTTTAAAATAGTGGGGAGGTAACTTCTAAAGCTGGTATTTTAAAGCTAATAAAGAACTCCTACCTGTAGATTCGCTCTCAATCCGAGGATACTCTTCTTCCATGGTATTAACAGATGGCAGTTCTATTAAGGCAAGTATGTTTTTAGACAGAGTAGAAAGACCTGTGAAGTTCTGCTGTTGCTGAGCTCTGTAAACCTGTTTCAGCTGTCCTGAAATTTCTTTCCATTCTGCCTGGATCCATTTAGCCAGTGTCAGGATTGACTTGGCAACTGCATATTCAGCTTTGGCAGACTTGCAGAAAGATATGGCACAAGAACTCAACATTTCCATTGCATGTGTTGACTGGCCTACAGAAAACCAAAAACCAGCCCTTAGAAGCCTTATCTGCAAATTGTTAACAGTATTTCAGGGTAAAGTAACATTGTAAATTCAGTGGTAATCAAGGATCTCTAGGAACATACTTTGATACACTATAACAAAATCACCTTTTTCTAAAGCACCAAATTACAAAGGTTATTGATTACAAGTAATTTACTATTCAAGATCCAAATATTCTGCCACAGCTGAAAAAAATATTTTCTTTTATTGCCTTACATCATATGTACTTCATACACAGGATTTTCATTTTAGTCATACATTAAGCACAGTTCATTTTACTAACCTGCTGTATACAGCAATTTGGTTTTTTCGATATCAAGTTCAGGCCCCCATTTTTCATCCACTTGACCTTGAGTTGATAGTTTTTTAAAATGCTGGACTAAATCCTGTGCAGTAGTAGTCTTTCCCAGCTGAACCTCACTACACTGTGCCAGCAGTCTTGTTGCAAGTGACACATTCCCTCGTTTTCTAGCAAATTTTGCTGCTGTTAGACCTAATTCCATGAGATGGCTTCTAATTGGA
Source organism: Mellivora capensis (assembly GCA_004024625.1). Taxonomy (NCBI): domain Eukaryota; kingdom Metazoa; phylum Chordata; class Mammalia; order Carnivora; family Mustelidae; genus Mellivora; species Mellivora capensis. Next base: position 53,918 of record PISX010005670.1, on the reverse strand, counting down.
ACGGTTTGTTCTGGAGGGGGGGAAAAAGAGTTGCATTAGTCCTTGACTGCTCTAACCCAGACTCCATGGAAACATGGCCAAAAGTTCTTCCCCAGCCATTTTCCCTTCCCTACCAACTCCCTAAATAAAGATAACCCATTTTTCATTACCTTTGAAACCCTAGAAGCTAACACACAGCTTGGCATACAATAAACAGACTTTTGTTGAAATAAATGTAAGCAAATGATGAAGCAGACCAAGTAAAAATCATTCACTGTAAGAAATTTGTTTTTCAGTTACTAGATCTTCTACCTAAAGAGCCTAAGCCAAAGTGTGGGGAAGGAGATAGACCATCCCCCTCTTGTTGTGGAAGTACCCTCTGCCCTCCTCTCATGCCATTCTCTTAGGAGAATTTCTGAAGAATCCTCCGTCTCCTTCTCACCCGCTATCCATCCATTAGAACTCATAGTCCTCAGGGTCAGTCGTAGGCTCTCTACTCTTCACACTCTGCATATTCTCCCTGGACAGTATCATCTGTTCCTGTAGCTTCAATTACCATAATGCTGATGACTCTTGAATCTTTATCTCTAGCCAGAGCTGACATATGAGTCCCATCTGCCTACCAGTCACCTACACTCAGAATTTCAAGGACACTTTTAGCTGTGTCAAGTGGAATCCATTTTCTATCACCCTCCAAACCTTATGCTTCCTTCTGTTATTCCTTTCTCAATGAAAGGCACATGATCCACCTGGCTACCTAAGCAGGTGCCTGCCAGTCATCTTAAGACTCTACCTGCAGCCCTCATAATCTATTTTTTTCTATCCTTACTGCCACTACCTTGGGTACCTTTAGCAGGAATTTCAGCCTAACTGGTCCCTCTGACCCCTAAGTGTTACCCTCTTCTTGTTCATTCTCCAACTTTCAACTAAAATCATCTTACACAAAGCTAAATCTTTAACACTTAACTTCCCTTTGATGGCTTCCCACTGCCCCTCTGACAAAAACCCCAACTTCCAAATCTGCCGTCAAAGGCACTGATGCGTTGCATTTCATTCCAATCTCAATCTCCTTCTACTTCCTCTCTTCCCACTCTCCCTTAGGCAAACTGTCACCTAAGAATCTTTCATTATTGCCTGCTGGCCTTTACATGTTGTTTTCCAATGAGTCTACTACCTTCCATCTCATCCTTACCTCCCTCAAGAACCAGCTTAAATATTATTTCCTCCTCAAATCCTGTTCTGACTGATCCCTAGGGCTAAATTTGTACCCTCGTTGTACGTTCACCATGTACATGCACTTCCACTCAGCACACCACACTGCCATCCCTTGTTTGAATTCAGTTTTCCCTGCTAGACTCTAGAATCACTGTGGTCCCTGGAATGCAGAAAACAGGCTTGTCTTGTTCACCATTCCATCACAACTTCGAGCATATACTTCAGAAGCACTTGCTGAAGAAGGAGAAAAACGTGAGGAGTGGAATTGTATCTCCAAATAAAACTACTGGGTTACTGACCTGGTATTCCCAATTTTAAAACTTGTTCAATAAGGGAAGGGTGAGAAAAAAGATGATATCTGTAGTCCTGTTATACACCATCCTCGGTGCTGGGGCTTTTATATGCCTTGCCTCATTTCCTATAATCCTTAAAAGAAGCTCCTGAGCAAGGCAATATCCTCAATTGAAGAGGAAAGAGCCTCTGAAATTTAATGACTTGCCCTAAGGTCCTTCCATTTGCAAATGCTGGACTAACAATCCAACCCAAGGGTATATGGCAAGGAGGGTCCAGGTGAGTCACAGTTCCCAGTAATCACTGGGCAATCCCAAGTCCATAACCCAACAAAACCTTACTTGAAATTTAATACACAAATATATTACGCTTAGCTACATTTTCAACTAACCTTCTATAGAATTCTGTCAATTTTTCCATTTTCAAGCAGTAAATTGCTAGCATCCCTTTAACATGACAGACATTTCTTTCTTAAAAATAAGACCTACAAAATCAATCAATCCTACTTACAAAGAGAGACCTACTAATATTTCTACAAGTACTACTTCTCTAAGTATTCATTTGGAGTGTTTAAAAACTTAACATTCACAGTACATTGTATCTGACAAAGAATTTGTATCCAGAACAAACAAGTCTATGACTTGATTAAAAATGGGCAAGATGGAAACACCAAAGTAAGATATACAATGGTCACCATGCAAAAAATGCTCAATCTCATTAATCACCAGGGAAATGCAAATAAAACCACAATGAGGTACTATTATACACTGGTGCCAGTGACTAAAATTAAAGACAAGCACTACCAAGGATATAGATGCTAGAAATGTCCAAACACTTTCTAAGAAAATGCCAAACTACTTTTAACATTAAACTATATGACCCAACAATTCTACTCAGAGGCATTTACTCAAGAGAAACACAAATACACGTCCACTCCAAGACCTGTACATGAACTTCATAGCACCTTTATACAGTAGTCCAAATTTTAAAATAAACAACTCCAATATCCATCAAAAGACCCAGAAATAAATCATGGTATATCCACAGAATGCACAGTACTCAACGATGACAGAAAGAATCATAGTACTGCTACACAAAACATAGGGGAACCTTAAAAATAAAATGCTGAACCAGAGAAGCCAGACACGAGAGTTGCATGATTCCATTTATATAAAACTTTAGTAAAGACATATCTAATCTACAGTGACAGAGAACAAATCAGCGGTTGTCCAGGAACAGGATAGGTGGGAGAGGTGACTGGGAAGAGGCATTAGGAAACCTTTTGGGGTTAGACCAATGTTCTCTATCTTGATTGTATTGGTGGTTACACTGATGAAGATGTGTCAACACTGGAACTGTACATTTAAAATGTGTAAACTATATCTCAATCAAAGCTAGTAAAAAAACCAACCTAATTACCTTTTATCTTCTCCAACAACTGACTCTGGTACATGGTATATCTCAATGCCTGCATCCATGGTCTCACATCATGCTGTTTACATGAACGCAGAGCTTCACTGAAGAGTGGAATAAGACAATCCTGCCAGAGAAAAACCAAAACTACTTAATGTAAACAGCCTCTTTATATGTTTGTAGGTTGAGGTAAGCTGTGTCCCCCATAAGCCAGCTGCTCCGGGCTCATCTATTAACTCTCCACGATCTTCAATATCTCCTAATCACAAGAGGAAAAACACTCTAAGAGCAAAATCTTTGCTTTGGAAAAAAAAAAAAAAGTCCAATTTATCAATATACTTATCAATAAAGCACGTTTTTAAAAAATTAAACACAGCATATTTAATATAAAGCAGAGGTTGAATTACAGAGAAACATTAAACTATTGTTTTGTAAACAGATTCTCAAAGACTATAATTCTCTGGGGAAGGGCCCATCTTTGGTTAAACTTTACCTTATCTGGGAAGAGGATGAAGTGTTTTCATTATTATTTAGTTCTTTTTTTTTTTTAAAGTAAGCTCTTAGCCCAACATGGGGCTTGAACTCACAACTCTGAGATCAGGAGCTGCATGCTCTACCAACTGAGCCAGCCAGGTGCCCCTGAGAGTCTTTGTTTTCATCAAATCTGAAATTTATAACACCTTTCAATGGAAAATATATTTACATACACCAACCCTTCTTTCAAAAAAGAAAAAGAAAGAAAGAAAGAAAGAAAGAAAGAAAGAAAGAACCAATTAGCCATCCTTGAAATGATGTATCTTGGGTTCTTCCATCTGCCTCACACTGTCCTGAAATGAAAATGTGCCTGAAAATGACATTTTAGATTTCTCGATTTACTAGCTTGTCCAACAAATGCTACTTTAAAAATTAAAAAAAAATCTTGGGGTGCCTGGGTGGCTCAGTCATTTAGGTATCCAATTCTTGGTTTTAGCTCAGGTCATGATCTCATAGGTCATAGGATTGAGCCCTACGCCAGGTTCCATGCTCAACAGGGAGTCTGCTTGACATCATCTTTTCCCTCTGCCCCTTTTCCATGCTCTTTCTCTTAAATAAATAAATAAATCTTAAAAAAAAAAAAATCTACACGAATGCCTATTAATGTTCAGAATACCCTGATAAGGATACACATATACACACCTCTGTGGAAAGTCTGTTCGAAACTGTGTTCTCCAAAGCAGAAGAGCAATACAGCTGTAAGGTACTTAGAACTGGCAGAGACTGTGAAACTGTTAAAGTAGAAAGTCTCAGTGGTCCAATAGCTATGCGGGAGGTCTGCTTCAAGTACTTTACCACATTCCTGAAACAAAATATTCACTGTCAATCAATAAATGAGATTTTCTAACCTGCATAATCACTGAAAGGATAAGACAGTTTGAGAAGATGGTACTACAGTGGCATCCAAAGAGGAGGAAGGAAGAGGAGCTGCCTTCCCTCTAGTAAAATGACACAAGTAAGTCAAGACATGCTTCTGGGGATTTCTACAGTTTATTTAGTTTCAACCTCTACATATGTTGCCAAGTGGCATTCATGTATCGTATGACTTCTACAACTAAAATGAAGCTATCATGACTAACACCGAAGTGATCTTGTAACTGACTCTGCCCCCAAAGTACATACGTTTACCATATGGCAAAACATAATGCACATTAACCCCCTTAGGACTGAACTTACTCAGTTATGGACTGCCACTTCTGATCTTGTTCTATATGGTTTAAAGCAGTTGCCAAACAAACAGAACTTCTCAACAACTGAACTTCAATGGATTTCTGAAGTTCCCTTGGATCTGGACTTAACATGTTAGGAAGCAGTTTTTTCATATCTACAGAAGTTAAATAAAATCCATTAAGTTAATTTGCTTTTAATATGTGATAAGGTATTTTGACAGCATTAAAAAGTTATCACCAATGAATACATTCTTTCATATTTAAATTAAGGCAGCTGAACACTATGATTAAGCATTTCTGATAGTTATACAAAAATTATAGTCCACATTCAAATTACATCTCAGACCTGCCTCAAAACAGCTGATTTCCATAGTTCAAAAATCAGTAAATCAACCGCTACATTTAAAGGGACAAATCTAGCCCTACTTTGCAAACCTTTCTGAATCTAGCAACTCAATGCTAACACACAAACTATTCACAATACTAACTTTAGGGTAATATTTTACAGAATGTTCCAGCTGTGGTAAGGAAGTTAATGAATCACATTAAGAGGTCAAGAAAAATATTTAGCTTAAAGACTACTTAAACTTTTTCAAATTTGGCTAGGTAAATCTCCAAGTCTTATAATAGCCTTTTTTTAGTTTAATCTTATTTAAACTGTTTTAATTTGCCAAATCAAATATAAGCAAAACAGACCTAAAGATGTTGCTTTACACAGAATTTGGGCCCAAAATAAATGTACAAAAACGTCCAGATTTTCCAGGAAATACTAAGTCAAACATCTTGAGCAACTTGTCTATAAAATACTTAATTCTAAGATTATTATTTCAAATACCTATTTTCTCTTTTGATCCTCCAGCAAGTAGATTGATATTTTCTCCTGGTAACAATTCTAATTGCTCAGTACATTCAACAAATTCTCCAGATTCAAAACTGCTTAGTGACCTGTAATTAAAATACCAGTTAGCTTGTATTACACCTATCCAGCCCATGGGACCATTCAAAAGAAGTAGAACAAATTCTAGAAAAACACAGCACAGTTACATAGCATTCTCTTGATGAGGTTCCTTCTACCTAGGCCTTCATTTTTTTATTTCAATTTTGAAGATGTGACTACCGACTTAATTAGCACTAAAACTGGAGCGGCGAACCAGAAAGCCACAGCTATAGTCATACACAGTCTAGCATAACCACCCCTCCATGTTTCCTTCCTCTTTTGAGCCTGTTATCCTCAGGGGCCCATCCAACAAACTGACAGGTCAGATCTCTGAAGGGCAATGCCAACATCTGATTCTCCCCAAACTATCTCTAAATTCGCTACATGGTCCCATCCCCCACCTAAAGCCCAGGACCCTGGAGGGCTCCTGTTCTATTATCTCAGTCTTTCATCCTCATCCCACCTTTCACTACTGGCCTCCCTCCCTCTCTCCCTTCTCCAGTGTTTCATGGAAGCTGTTTCTCTTCTTTCAAAGAATTCTTCCTTTCCATCTCCTTATGTCATCTGAAAATGGTGGTGCCTCTGAAACTCCTTTAGCCCCGTGGCAACAATGCTAGGATGAGAGGCCTTCTAGCTCCTCACCTACTGCTGCTACTTTCAGAGCACTTACTCTGTTCCCATTCTTACTATAGCTGCTTTCCAACCAAGATGATGACTCAGTTTCTTCATCTCTCTCTCTTTCCCATTAATCACTCATCTTTTCCTGCCCCTCTCACTGTATCCTCTTCTTACAATGCAGCCTGAATCCAGCACCAGTAATGTAACATCAAGGACTGCACCTGCCTCCCCTTTACAAGCTCAAAGCCAGGACCAAGGCAACCAAGTGCTTCTCATGTGAGCTGCAAATGATGAACTGTCAAGGTTTGGTGACAACACCCTTATCATTCCTGCCACTACAGGGTCTGAGTCCTCTCCAGTGGCAGGTTCCCTGCATCCCCACCAGACTCTACAGTACCCCATTCTCTCTGCTAATGACTGACTCCTCAAAACACACACACACACACACACAGAGGCTTTTATTTCCTCTACTCTTATCCTTAATCCACCATCTATCTGCTCCCAAAACTGTTCATAAGCAACTACTTTCCTTGGGTTCAAAAAAAGGTAGGGCCCAGTTAAGCCTTACATCAATGTTCTTTATCCTGTTTCTTCAACCTCTGCTTTCCAGTCACTCCTTCCCCTAAGCTTAAAAGAACACTTAATCTCTCCAATACTTAAGGAAATACACAAAATTCTCCTCTAGCCACAGCTTCCTCTCCTTGACTTCATGTAAAACTCACTACCCAAGTAACCCTCAGAGCCTTTGATTTCCAAGTTTCTTTACCACTCAACAGTATTCAGCCTGGCTGCTGCTGCTTCTCTTTCTCTGCAAAGCTCTTCTTGCATGCCATCTCTGGAACTCCTGACAAGGCGGACTACCCCAGTCTGGTTCTCCTACATCAGACTTTTCCTTTCTCAGTGTCTTTGTTTTTATCAATGGCTTCCTCTCCCCTCCTGTAAAAAAGGATTCTGACCTTGGCCCTCTTTACTTTTCACTCACCCATCCCCAGAGCTTTATCTGTTACTTGGTAGCTTTCAAAAGGCTCTGGAGCAGAGCCAGGGAAAAGAGGGACTTTTACTGTCACCTACATGCTAATGATCCCCAAATCATTCTCTAGCTTAGATACCTCTCTTGTGCTCCAAATCCAATTTTTCACTGCTTATTAAACAGTCTCCTCTGCATGTTTCATAAGCACCTTAAACACACCTCATTGATCTGTGTGCTCCTCCTTCAATTAATAGTCTGTTCTCCCTCTACCATTGTCCCATATATTAGTGGTATACATGCTGCCACCCTTGTCATCCACCTCCAGTCTCTTGACAACACAGCAGAATGGACTTTGAAGTCAGGTCAGACCTCTCCTGTTCAAATCTCACCTAAGATTTTCTCTCTTATTAAGAATCAAAGTCCTCAGAGTTCCCACCTACTCTCTATCCTTATTCCTTATTATTCACCTGCTTCAACAAGAATGGCCTCCAGGGCATTTCTAGAACACTAAAAACACATCACTCTTCCATCAGATGTTTCCTCAAGTCTTTGCTCAAATGTCGTGCTGATGGCATTCCCAACCTTGTCTGTCTGTATCCTCTAGAAGGAGCTCCTCAAGGGTTAGAATTCATGTTTCTTGAAATGTTAAACCCCACTGACAGGCACACAGTACAAGCTCAGTGGAGAAATTACCCATTAACACATTTACACTCTAGAAGCTGAGTTTCTCAATGGGAAGGACACCTAATCACTCCTATGCCCCAGCCACTTATGGCTATACAAATTCTGAATTAAGGGATTAATTCAATACATACTTTCTGTGTTTTTTAAAGATTGAATATTTATATATTTAAGTAATCTCTAGCCTTAATGTGGCACTCGAATGCATGACTCCAAGATCAAGAGTCGCATGCTCTACTGACTGAGACAGCCAGGCACCCCTGGTACATATATTATGAATTAAGGGATTAATAAATGCACAGAGGAACAAGAAGAAAAAAAAAAAAGACGAGAAAGGGAATTTACAAATGTTCATTTACTGCCCTCTTCAGATTATTTTCAATCAATCCAAACCTAATTTAGAGAGTCATCAAATCTGACCCTTTCTAAAGCAGTAACAAATTTCTCTTTATATTCATTTTGTAAGCTCTAAGAATCAATACCAAAAGACTATTAACAGTGACAAGACTGTCTTCCCACTGCATGAACACCTTCTTCACCTCTAATGTTGGTTTCTCACTGTAGTAATTTTCAAACAGCAGTATTATCAGAATTTCAAATATCTTACAATAGTAGATGTTACCAATTTTAATATTTTTTCTGCCATAGAGGAAGACTTGAAAGCTAATAAAAATTTATTTAAATGAAAAAAAGTCCTTACTTTATGTAGTTGAAATCAGCTTTCAGGTTGAGAGAAGTACTGCTGGTACTCTTCTTCAAGTCGTGGATAGCATTCTGCCACTCCTGTACGGCAGCCCAATCAGCAATGGAAATGTAGCACTCGCATGCTTTATTTCCCAAATAATTTATCACCTCAGGGGAAGAGTCAGTTGGCTTGGACAGCACAGTTTTTCTGGATTCACCTGAGTGAACATATTTTATAAAATAGATCCAGAGCAATTATAAATATTTCAAAGAGCAAAGAAATCTAAAAATACACCGTAACATCGTCAGTACAAAGTATTTGACTACAATTTTTTATTTAAATTCCGGACGCTCACCATTCAAAGAATGTTTGGGGCTGGCACTGTTACGCCCAGTGTTGGCCAATGTGAGAACAGATTTGTCGAAGCTGGAGATGCAGCAATCAACACCCGTCATGGCGCACAAGTGCTCTTGGTACTCCACAGAGGCCTTTTCAAACCTTTAGTGCAAATTCAAACAGTCTTTATTTTTAATTATCCAGACATCACTTCCAAAGAAACAACAAAAAAATAATCACTCAACAAATTGAGCAGGGACATAAACTGAGTGGAGACAATGAGTTAATCATTTTGTGTAGGGTTAGGGTACTTAAGATTAGATTTTTTTTCCCTCACACAAATGAAAATAAATTTTTTAAAAGGGCAGGGGTGCCTGGGTAACACAGTTGGTTGGGCTTCTGATTCCTGTGTTTGGCTCAGGTCATGATCTGGAAGTTCTTTTTTTTTTTTTTTTTTTTTTAAAGATTTTATTTATTTATTTGTCAGAAAGAGAGAGACTGAGCACAGGCAGACGGAGTGGCAGGCAGAGACAGAGAGAGAAGCAGGCTCCCTGTTGAGCTAGGAGCCCGATGTGGGACTCGATCCCAGGACGCTGGGATCATGACCTGAGCCGAGGCCAGCCGCTTAACCAACTGAGCCACCCAGGCGTCCCATGATCTGGAAGTTCTGACACTGAGCCCAGGCGCTGCACTCAGTACCGAGTCTCTTGAGACTTTCACTTCTCTCCCTCTGTCCCTCCCTACTATATGCATATCTCTCTCAAATAAATAAATACAATCTTAAAAAAAAAAAAAAAAGGCAGTGTAAAATATCAGAAGGGGTGTGTGGGTGGTTCAGTTGGTTAAGCATCTGCCTTTGGCTCAGGTCATCATCTCAGGGTCCTGGGATCAAGCCCTGTGTTGGGCTCCCTACTCGGCAGGGAGTCTGCTTCTCTCTCTCTCCCTCTGCCCCTTCCTACTGCCTGATCCCTCTCTCTTTCAAATTAATAAAATCTTAAAAACCACACACACAAAGGTATCCTTCATTATAAAAAATAAGTAACAGAAAATATTGCTATGTATCTGATCTCAATGTACACAAAGGCTAAGTAGAACATATTTTTAAGAAGAATTCATAAAGTAACAGATACTAATGATATAACTTAAAATTTCTAAGTACCAAAAACACCATAAATATTAAAAACAAATTACAAATTAAGAAACTGCACAGCATAGGCGTGCCTGGGTGGCTCAGTAGTTAAGCATCTGCCTTCAGCTCAGGTCATGATCCCAGGGTCCTGGGATGGAGCCCCGCATCAGGCTCCCTGCTTGGCAGAAGCCTGCTTCTCCCTCTCTCACTCCCTCTGCTTGTGTTCCCTCTCTCACTGTGTCTCTGTCAAATAAGTAAATAAAATCTTGAAAGAAAGAAAGAAACAAACAAACTACACATCATCAACAATCTTGCTGTATAATAAAATCTTATAAATTGATACAGGAAAAAATGAGAGGCCATTAAGACATCATCTATGTTTTTAAAAATCACAAATGTTCAATAGAACATATGGGTAAAGTCTTAGTATTAATCATTAATAAACAAATGTAAATTAAAACTATCTTCACTGATGATGGTGGCAGAGCTGTTATTTTTTAGTGACCCTCAGTATTCACCAAGGGGAAGGGAAGGGTTTATTATTCTATTGTTACAGATTAAACCGGAAACAGTTTTCTGTACAGTACTTAGCAAAAGAACATACTATAAGCCTTATGGTCTATAGCCTTTCTTCTAGTAAATCAACTTGTAGGAGAATTCAAAGAAAATAAAAACAACTATAAACTATGGTTTAAAGAATTAAGTGCCACAGTGCATTAAGATTAGTAAAAAAGAGGGGCGCCTGGGTGGCTCAGTTGGTTAAGCAACTGCCTTCGGCTTAGGTCATGATCCTGGAGTCCCAGGATAGAGTTCCGCATCAGGCTCCCTGCTCAGCGGGGAGTCTGCTTCTCCCTCTGACCCTCTCCCCTCTCATCCCCTCTCTCTCACTCAAGTAAATAAATAAAATCTTTAAAAAAAAAAAAAAAAAGCTTAGTTAAAAACATCAAAAATAACCTTACTGTCCAAAAATAAGGAATGTTAAAAAGTATGGTGCACTCACAAAAAATACAACTGTGTCATTAAAAATAACACTGTAGATTATTTGATATGGCAAAATATTTTTTAAAATATTGCTAAGTGGCAAAAAGAAAATGAGGTAACCAGCAAAAACATAGCCATTTCTGGAAAAAGTGGAGAAAAAACTGAATATGAAAGAAATAAGAACTAAAAAGGCATGCGCACCAAAACTAAGAGTTATCACTGGCAAATGGAATTCTGAGTTCTTTATTTGCTACATTTTCCAGATTTGGTAAAACTAACATAAATATATACAGATTATGATTCATGTTCCTTTACTGTGTCTATACCTAGCGAAATCAAGTACGTTTAAATGTTGAAAGCACAGGGCTAATGAGCAAGTACTCTGGTTTGTACCAAACTCTGACATAACTCTATCAATTAAAAATCAAGTTCAAAAATATTATAAAACAAGTATGGGGTGCCTGCATGGCTCAGTTGGTTAAGTGTCTGACTCTTGATTTAGGCTCAAGTCATGATCTTAGGGTGATGAGATCAAGCCCCACATCAGGCTCTGTTGGGCATGGAGCTTACTCGGGATCTCGGGATTCTTTTTCTCTCCCTCTGTCCCTCTTCCCTGTTCCCTCTCAAGAGGAGGGGGAAAAAAAAAAAAAAAAAGCAAAGAAAAACGAAGGAAGGGAGGCAGGGTGGTTTAGAAGACAAGTAATTGCCAGATCATATTTTGAGGAAGATTTCTTACTAATCCATAAATAAGAAAGGCATCTAAGTTTTGCTGCTACTTAAAGAACAGACTAAAGACAGCTCCTTAGTAAAGTGACTTACACCAAGTTCCAATTGCTAAAACTGAGCAAAGCTGTTTTAACATTTAACTACAAAGTTAGCCAGGAATACAGAGGATTTAAATGTAAAGATTTTCTATCAACTATTTCCTTCCTACCAGCTTACCTCCCTTCAGCCTGTTGGGCCACTGAATTAATCCAGAGGAGATTCTTTCCAACAATGGAAGATGACCAGACAGCAATTCCCTGTATAGCTTCAGGACAATGAAGCTCACACAGTGCTTCTACCACCATCATGATGGTTACTTCCAACTCATTCCCCTGAAAGTTCATTCAGAAAAATAAATCACAGACCTCAGTACCATTAAAATTCAAGTATCTACTAAATTTACAACTACTGATCATAATCTAAGCCCACTTAAAGGCAAATGTATTTAACAATTATTTTTACAACAATGGCATTATATTCCTAAAATATAATTCTTGAAAATTTACATATAATGTATCCTAATGTATCTGCAAAAGGTAACTAGCACAACCTTAACACATAGGTGTCCACCTTTACAAACTAAAAAATTACCCAAACGTTAAACTGCGGTATCTGTAGGAGTAACATATAAATTAAATATAGAGCAAAAATCAACTATAAATAACCACGAATTAAAAAATGATATTTTGTCTGAATACTACTTATTGATACTATGTCTAATTAATAAACATTAGCTATTCTTGGATTCCACTTACTGAACCCATTTATAAACCAGTACTTTTCCCTTATAACATTATATATACCTATGCATATATTATAATTATATGTACTTTCCTACATGTTATATAATTCTTTAAAATTATGATGAGAATTATTTCTTCCACAAATTTCTAAGAATTACCTTTAAAGTTCCAACCCCTTAAACATAAGTAGTACATATTTTGACATGTTTTAAGTACAAAATATGAGTAGGTGACTTTGGAAGTTACTGCTTTTACAAACAACTGAATCAAAACCTTTGAAATAGAAGTCTGAATGAACAGAAATTTTAACTTATTTCATCCAGAGATTAAATCACAGTAAAGGAATTAAACTCAAATTTTCCTAATTAACAGATTTAAAATTAACTTCAAATACACTTTACCTGAGAGAGATTTGTCTTCATTTCTGTAAGCAAGTCAAAGCCATGTCTCACTGTCACAGCGGGCTGGCCTGCCAACAACCCAACCCTCATAATGGAGAGTCGGATCCGTGTCAGCCAGTCTTGGCAAGTTTGGCGATTGGTATAAAAGAAAGTCCTAATTACCTTTAGAATTAAGAAAAAGAAGAGCTCAGGATTGGGTAAGATTCTAGTATACATGTATCAAATACACAAGAGTATTGTGATTTCAGCTCTATAAGCACTGCCAGGCTTGCCCATGAAATTGCTACAAACCAACCCTTAGCCCACTGAAACCAACCTTGGGAGGTGATGTTAATGCATTAGCACACCCCTCATATGCATTATACATTAACTTCTCCAGATTTTCCAGATACTGCAGAAGAAGAACAAGTCTAAGCTGGTTGCTACTGTGGCCTTCATCATTGTCTGCAGTTGTCCACTGACTCACATCTTGATCAGGGTTTAACGTGTGAGCTGCAAGACTTCTAATGATACCTTAAAGCAGAGACAACATTCCAAATTTAAAAGAAATCTTTAAAGATTCTAGAAGTTGGAGATAACTTCACAAAATCACATTTATCAAGTATCTCCTGTACAGCCATCATTTAAAAACAAAACTCCCAACATGAAAGATTTCTTATTTTTAGGGGAAAAAATGTTTTCTCTACACAAATCCCCTAGTTTTTTTTAAACAAAAGTAGACAACCCTGTTGTTGTCAACACAATTATTCAATGAAAGTTTATTCTCACAAACAGTACCTGAAAGACTGACAGAGTATTAAAGAAAAACAAAGCATATACTCTCAAATTTTTGTTTTAACAAAGATTAAGAAATCCATTGCTTCTTAATATAAAAAGGGTTTCAAAGTATTTATATCACCAAGTTTGAAAAAGCACAAAGAGCTGATTACCTTCAATGGTCTGGAAGGTATCCTGAGCTCTGCCCAATGGGGTTCTCAATTTAGAAAGGACAGTGAACTGTGCTGCTTCCCAAATAGCCCACTGCCAAAGGACAGCATCTGTCTTTAGAAGATTTCGGGGAATTGTTGATTGGTCACGCTTATCCAGTCTCTGGCAGCTATAGAACAATCTTTCTAACCAGTTGTCCTTCCTGGGAAAAGCAGTTTCATATTTAACAGACAATGACAACTTCACTTAAAATTTTTTAAAAAATTGCCAGGGGAATGGGAGTAGGGGACTACAATTTTCCTATCCCAAAAAGGCAAAACCTTTAACAGTGAGAAGCATTATATCCCTTTCATTGTGAGGTCTTTTATAGTTAAACAGGATAGGGTACGGTGTGGATGGGTTATTAGGGTAAATGGCTTATGACACTTGCTATTGGGATAAAACATTCACTGCAACTAAGCATCTGCGGAATGTCTATATCCCTAGGCCTCTCCCCAAAGCATTCATAACTAGGCAGACCAGTTAACTGTCAAACACATTTCATCACTCAATCTCAAAGCCCATTTTTGTTTCTTCAGATACTATCATCAAAGCAATTCTTACTGCTGGAAACAAAAATGATCCATTGGAGAAGATACCACTTCCTACTCTGCCACTCTGGACATATTTTCTCTGCAAAATGGGCATGGAGTCAAGATATTCAAGAATATTTAAGTTACTGTTGAACATGAAGGAGTCAAAGAAAATCTTACCCTGTTCTGTGAGAATTCCCATACAAAATAAAACTAATAACATCAGAGAAATCTTGTGGGTGGAATGTGTTACTTGGTGCTTTGCTCATGTGACTTCTTAATGCTAAAGAAATTTCTTGAATTTCTGTGTGACTATTATTGCTGTAGAAAGAAAATAAAGTCACTTTTTAACAAAATGTTTCAGTTAAAAGGTTACTTTATACTGTAAATGAGCTATTTTCTTGTTAACTAAATGTAGAAGTAAAAAATTAAAACTGGGCCTTCAAAACAGAAATGTTGTTACAACCTGAATATTAACTTAATCAGGGACGCCTGGGTGGCTCAGTGGGTTAAGCCTCTGCCTTCAGCTCAGGTCATGATCTCAGGGTCCCAGGATGGAGCCCAACATTGGGGCTCTCTGCTCAGCAGGGAGCCTGCTTCCCCGCCGCCCCGCCTGTCTCTCTGCCTACTTGTGATCTCTCCCGCTGTCAAATAAATAAATAAAATCTTTAAAAACACACAAAAAGAAAGAAAATTAACTTAATCAAAACAGTAAAGATTACACTTGAGTTTTTCAAATAACTGAACTACTAAGAAACACATTTTGGCACTGTGTTATATAAATTATTCAGTACCTATTATCATGAGCTTCTAAGTTTATAAAAAATATAAAACCTTGTTACTTTCTTCTAGACCTGCACAACTCAACCCTCTGACATCTCTTCAGTCACTGAGAGGTGCCATACAAGATTCACGAATAGGCAATTTGTCTCTTCCTAAAGGACTACCAGGTAGTCACAACCATGGGATGTTTTTGTTCTAATGCAACTGTTATAATATACCTCAAAACAACATCTAAAGGAATTGACTTCAACAGCTTTCCAAATGCTTGCCGAATACGAGTTCCACTATGGACAAGTTGAACACGGCAAACATCAACACACCTACAAAAAAATGAAACAGATAATATGAGTGTGGCAACAGCCTCAAGTTATTAGGACTAGGGTCAAAGATAGGATCTTTAATGCATACCTCTGTAAAAGATCATCTGGTAAAGAAGAAGACAAAGCATGTAGACTGCTACATGCTTGCAGACAGATATTCACATCTTCAACGAGAGCTATTAAAAATTAAAAGACACTTTCAGTTTGCCAAAAGAAATTATATGCCAGCATGTCCTAACTTCCCGATCCCATTGACTCACTCAACAAACAGTAAGTGCCTACCATGGATGGACTAGGCCCTGCTCCTGCCTAGAACCCCTGTTGGTAGTAACATTTAGGAAAATGACACATTCAACAAAAGCCACTTAAGTCACGAGTTTCACCTCAACCATTTCCTGAAGGGAATTTTTTAAAAGTATACAAAATGCATAAACATTCACATAAGCTTAAACAATCACTTAAAAACAACTTACATATTAAAAATAAGAAAAAATTAAGACAGATTATGCATCTGCCATTGAGATGGGAATTATACATTTCATGTTATGAAAATGTTCAAGTGACTATCTTTCTTTACCAAAGATCCCTTTTAAGTGCAGAATAACAAAATTTTTAAAAATCACAGAGTCTTACTGTTGGCTAAAAGGCCTTTGCAAAATTTATGGAAAGATGGAAGAGAGAATAAAGGTGCATATGTTTCAGACTTCTTCATTAACACAGCCACTTCCAAAGCCCAGGTCATTAACAGTTTCCTGAAACACAAAATAACCAGTTGATTTCTTAAGAAGGAAAGAAAGAAAAGGAAAAAAAAAGAAAGAGATCTATTCTTCTTACATTACTTTGTTTTTGGTTTCTTTAAATATCTCTAGCAACAGGAAACGATAACTCAAAACTATAGAAATTTCTGTCAAAAAGTTGCATGCCTTTTAAGAAAATGTCCCCAAACTAGCATAAGTTGTAACAAAGATTATAAAGACCTCTACAGATAACATTCTTCAACTAAACATTGCAGGTTTCATTTAATGAATTTAATGAATTAAATGAGGTTTCATTTAATTCTTTTGCGAAAGAACAAGAAATCCTAAACTAAATAATAAAGCTGTATTTGAAGTGTTTATGAAGCTGCTCCACTCTACTACCTCAATAATCTGGATTTTCTACCCTCAAATTACATAACTAAATTAATAAAAGTTCAGAAGAACACTTAAAATTAGGAAATATTATTTAGTTACCTTGTATCCTGGTTAAGATTATCTTTCTTAAGCAATATTCCCAGAAGATTCAGTATAATTGAGAAATGTTTTTTTGTAGCTGTAGTTACAGTACTAATCACAGCTCCATCAAATAAAGATGGGGACGAAGAACTAAGACTACTAGATATAAAGTGATCATGCCTGGAAGACAAAGGAAAAAATCACCTTTTCATCTCTAATTGAAAAAAAGAAAGTAATTCCAAAGTCAACACGTATTTTAAAAAATCTACTCTTGTAAGAGCCCACAAAACAAAACAATCTACTCTTATTAAAGAGCCCACAAAACAAAAGAAAAAACAAACCCTCATTTATAAGAAGTATCTGTACAGTATAGTACCTGGTACAATGAGAATACAACGTGTAGAGCACAGCGTACTGAATGGCAGGGAAGTGAACAGCCAAGTCACCATGCACAATCATCAGATTCTTACTCAGCAGGGCAAAGACAGTTGGAGACAGCGCCCACATCTAATGATGTACAAAAGAAAACAAATGTTTGGCTCCTCCAAGACACATATAAGCTTATTCCTCAAAACATGTACACATTTTTAAAAGTTAAAATGACAGGGGCACCCAGGTGGCTCAGATCACAACCTCAGCCGAAATCAAAAGTTGGACACTTCACCAACTGAGTCGCCCAGGTGCCCCTGAACTGTACACTTTAAGTGGGAATTATATGATATTTGAATTACATATCAATAAAGATACTTTTTTAAAAAGAGGAAAAAACAGGAGTGCCTGGGTGGCTCAGTCAGTTAAATGTCTGCCTTCAGCTCAGGTCATGATCTCAAGGCCCTGGGACTGAGCATGCCAGGTCCTTTAATCAGCGGGGAGCTTCACCCTTTACCTCTGCCCCTCCCCCTGCTTGTGCTCTCCTGCACTAACTCTCCCACATAAAGAAAGTAATTTTTTAAAAGTGACAGAAAAAGGTATTGAGCTATATTTGGCCCATAGGCTGTAGTGTATGGATTCCTGATGTAAACAAAGTCCTCTGTACCTCGCAATGTAGCAAACAGCATCTCCTCTCTTTTCCATATACTAAACAGTAAGGTGCCCTGTCTGATGAGGAAAACAGCACATCTTACCACTTTCTTAAGCCGTTCCCATCCTTCCCTTTTCCTTCTGCTGCTAATATACTCCATTCCATCTGCCTGCCCCTTCCTGACCCACTCTGTTTCCAGACTACAAGACAAAAAAACCTCCTCAAATCTATATACAATGTGAATTCCTCAACAACAAAATTTTAGGGTCTGAGTAGAGTTTACTGTACACCATCAGCCATGACTAGCAGTGGGGGAAGGAACTGCTACTCATGGAGTAATACAAGGCAATCTGATCAGGAGAGCACGCAAATCTAAATGTCAAAATTTGACTTTTCCCTCCCTTCTCTTGTAGAAAACCTAATCCTTTAATAATATCCTGTTATTTTTTTTCTATTACAAGTAATGTCTTCCAATCATGAAAGGTCTAACAGAAGAGAAAAAATTAACAAATTAAAGCAATAATTGTCAGTCAAAAGGAATGTCACATCAAATTTCTTAAAGGGAAGAAATCTTTATTCTTTTCCCAAAAGAAAGAATATATGAATATTCCTAGAGAAAAGTAGGAACTCAAAAAGGACAACCATATGTAAACACTAACATTAGTGAAGAGGAGAAAAGCAGGAAAGAAGAACCTGCATATTAAAAGAACTACACAAATCTGAACTGTGGAAAACATTGATAAATTTTTTATAAGCATGCTAGAATACATATAAATTCATAAAAGACAGTTTTTTAAGAATAAGACAAATATAAGAAAATCTTATAAGTGTTGTCAAGGAAAGGAAGGGATAAGGGAAATACAACAGCAAGAAAACATTGCTGTCAATTTTAATGACCCAGGCGTGTCCTACATACATACGGCAGTGTGGTCCACAGTGACTCTGGAGATACTGACATGATACCAGCAGTAAAGAACACAGGTAAACAAGCAATGAAGAGAGGCTTAAGTAAGAATAAAACAAAGCACTGCAAGTAAAGACTCACCCCAATTAGTGAGTTTTTCGCATTTCCAATTGTAGTCAGGGCACTGAGGTCAAATATAACTACAAATTTTGCATTGTCTACATTGAATACGTGATTTTTAAAAGACTCATGTTTTATTTCAGAGCAGGCATCAGGAAGTTGTAGACTATGTAGCAGGTTGTTTAGGGCACAAGTCATTTCCCCCAAAATTAATTTATAGGCAGTCTCCAAAACAGGAATATTCTTCAGGCTGAGCACTGCTTGATAAACAGCATGGGCTACAGCAACAACCTTTAAAGAGAGAATTCAAGAAAGTGATATTTAAATGGAAAATAAAATTACTAACTGCATAATGTGATGGTACAAATCAATTTTAAGAAAAATAAATTCACAGGGTGCCTGGGTGGCTCAGTGGGTTAAAGCCTCTGCCTTCAGCTCAGGTCATGATCTCAGGGTCCTGGGATCGAGCCCCTAATCGGGCTCTGCTCAATGGGGAGCCTGCTTCCTCCTCTCTCTCTGCCTGCCTCTCTACCTACTTGTGACCTCTGTCTGTCAAATAAATAAATAATTTTTTAAAATTGGAAAAAAAAAGAAAAAGAAAAAGAAATTCACTCTCCACAACACCAAAGACCTAATTTGTTTAAAAAACCAACCTCACGGAACCTACATGTGTAAGTAAATTTATAAAAATCTTCAAAACTTTATTTCAGAGTCCTCTAAATTAAAAGTTCTTAAAAGGGCATTTGTTAAAAAAGATTTTATTTATTTATTTTGACACAGAGAGAGAGATCACAAGTAGGCAGAGAGAGGGGGGAAGCAGGCTCCCTGCTGAGCAGAGAGCCCCAATGTGGGGCTTGATCCCTAGACCCTGAGATCATGACCTAAGCCAAAGGCAGAGGCTTAACCCACTGAGCCACCCAGGTGCCCCAGAAGGCCATTTTTAAAAGTGACCGGTATCAAAACACACATAAAAAGAGCAATTTATGGAGCACCTAAGGGGCACAGTTGTCAAGCGTCTGCCTTCGGCTCAGGTCATGACCCTAGGGTCCCAGGATCGAGTCCCAGGATCGAGCGCCACATCGGACTTCCTGCTCAGCGGGAAGCCTGCTTCTCCCTCTCCCCTTGCTCGTGTTCCCTCTCTCACTGTGTGTCAAATAAATCAATAAAATCTTGAAGAAAAAGAAAAGAGAGAACATTACAATTCGTTTTCTTCTGTCTACTTGGAAAGCCTAGTGGTTCTGACTGGGAGTCAGATGAGAAGCTAATAATGAAATTTATGATATACTATACTTCTGAATTTATAACTTTATAAATATAACTTCTTGATTTATGAAATATTAAGACAAACTTAAATTACAGAAATCTGAAAAGAGTATCTGGCACACCAGTATAACAATCAACAAATACTAATAAATCATTTAATCACTGTATTTTAAAACATTTAATTATCATTTCATTCCCACTTCATTTATGTAGCCTAGTAAGCAACTTGAGTAAACTCTTCAATGACTGAAGTTACCAAAAGTCCTTCTCAATGCAACACTTACCTCCTTTTCTTTATGATAACGCAAAAATAGTAGTTTAGATGATGGTATGAACAGTTTTTCTACAAATGATGATGGCAGTTTTGTATTTATCTGTTCAACGATCTAAAAGAATAAAATAAAAAGAAGTGAGCTACCAAGACACAACAGGACATGGGGGAACTTTAAATGCATCAGGCTAACTGAAAGAAGCCCATCTGACATGGCAACATACTATGATTCCACCAATATGACATTCTGGAAAAGGCAAAACTATGGAGACAATAAAAATATCTATAGTTACCAAGGATTAAGGAGGGATGAACAGGTGGAGCACAAGGGATTTTTAGGGCAGCAAAACTACTCTGTATGATACTACAATAATGAATATGTGGCATTATTCATTTGTCAAAACCCACAGAACGTACAATCCAGAGAACTATGGGCCTCAGTTAATAATATGTCAATAAGGCTCATCAATTGTAATAAATGTACCACACTAAAGCAAGATGTTAATGAGGGAAACTGGGACACCTGGGTGGCTGAGTCAGTTAAAGGTCTGCCTTCAGCTCAGCTCATGATCCCAGAATCCTGGGATCAAGTGCCCACATCAGGGTCCCTGCTCAGTGGGGAGCCTGCTTCTGCTTCTCCCTCTGCCTGCTGCTCCCCTGCTTGCACTCATGCTCTCTCTCTCTCTCTGACAAAATAAATAAAATCTTAGAAAAAATAATAATGAGGGACACTATTGTGGGACAGGGTATGGGAACTCCATACTTAAAGCTCAATATTTGTGTAAATCTAAAAACTGCTCTGAAAAATATCTATTAATTAAAAAAGTAAAATATCGGGACGCCTGGGTGGCTCAGTTGGTTGAGCGGCTGCCTTCGGCTCAGGTCATGATCCCGGTGTCCTGGGATCGAGTCCCACATCGGGCTCCTTGCTCGGCGGGGAGCCTGCTTCTCCCTCTGCCTCTGCCTGCCACTCTGTCTGCCTGTGCTCGCTCATTCTCCCTCTCTCTCTCTGACAAATAAATAAATAAAAAAAATAAAAATCAAAAAATCAAAAAGTAAAATATCTAAACTGCATCTTAAGGCCTTAACACGATGACATTAAAATGTCTAGACCCCTAAACAGGATACAAGTATCTATACTTAAACATGTACATTTTTTTTTAATATTGGCAAAGAAAGGTATAACTTTAGCAGAAATGTTCAGCAGAATATCACGTAGAATTTGCTTTAAAACAATCCAGTTGGGGGGGGGGGGGCGCCTGAGTGGCTCAGTGGGTTAAGCCTCTGCCTTCGACTCAGGTCATGATCCCAGGGTCCTGGGATCGAGCTCCACATCAGGCTCTCTGCTCGGTGGGGAGCCTGCTTCCCCCTCTCTCTCTGCCTGCCTCTCTGCCTACTTGTGATCTCTGTCAAATAAATAAATAAAATCTTAAAAAAAAAAAAAATCCAGTTGGGGATGGAGGCAGAGCAAGGAAGAGCCAGAGCGTCAGAGAGTTCTAGATGAAACCAGATGGACCATGTGTTTCTAATTAAACAGTATTAAGTATACAGAGATTTATTATACTACTCTTTTTTTTTAATATACTTCAAAATGTTCATAATAAATGGTGGAAAGGAAGAATACTTATGGTTAAGAATAAAAACCATAAAACAAGTTTCATATGAAAAATAAAACACAACAAGGTCTTTCAAAATAGTTACCAATTATCTATATAATATTTATCAGGAATACTAAGTAGTCTTATATGAAAGACAATGTTTCATCAAAAAAAAAAGGAATAAAAGCTACACTGAGATCAAACACTAAAAATAAACAGATAACAGGGCAAAAACAAACTAGATTATATAAATAAGACTAATGCACTCTTTAAAAGGGCTTCATTTCTTCCACACTAATTTAAATTTAAGGGCCTGAAAAAACACCATATTAATAAGCCACAAGAAAGAACTCACATACCAATGTGAGTAAATTCAAGACTGAGATGATATAATCTGTACCGCAAGTCTGGCAATTCTCCAGCTGATCTAATCCATATGTAATGACCATGTCACAATGTATAGTCATGCTAGGATCCAAGCTGCCGAGCAAAACACCAACACACTCATTAGCAGCTGTCAACACAGCCTCAGAAAAAAACACTTGGTTTGCAGCCGTCACACATCTCATTACTCTGTATAGAACCTGCAAGTGGGGAGAACAAGCAGCTTTTTAAAAAAATTCACAAGCTTCCACAGAGCAAGAAAAAAGTTTTTATTTAATGTAGTTTCAACTGAAAATTAACTGCCTGCCTTGTCAGTAGTCTCTTAATATTCTACCTCTCAGTGGCTGAATAATAAGAGTGTGTTTAGTAAAATATGCATAAATGATCTTGCCTAAAAAATTCTGAAGTACTATTGTGACAGAAAATGGAATATGCTATTCTATATCCCTTAAACCCAATTCCTATCACCCTCCCTCCCCCAGCCAAAGTGACCAAATGGCTAAAGCTCAGAATTTTTATATTCATGAAATACACAAGTACCTGAAACAGTAACATTAAACACAGGAATAACCTGCCATGAGAATAATCTTCCTGCACTTGGGCTTATGGTAATCAATCTTTTAAAACTAAATATCCAAGTCACCTTAGCTTATGAAAGTTCATGTATTGATGGTCTCTTTGGAAAGGTTAAGTCTCATTCATAACATGTACCTATTAGAGGATTATGAAAATCATGTAATTTCCAACCAAAAACCCCACTAAACTACAGTAGTCAATATTAATGCACTAAATTTCTAGTAAAAATTAGTTAAGAAAAAACAAAGTGATATAGTATATTTTTCTGTAATATTCAATAATCACTATATATATGGACATTAAACTTATAGGTCAAAAAGGCCTAAAAGACCTTCATACAGGAATACATTAAATATATAACTATCCTGGGAAATGATTATTTTCTTTCCTTCTGTTTTACATCTGAGTTTATTGCCTTTATTTCAACACTGACACAGTCACCAAACCACCAACTTTTAGAAAGGAATAAATAAAATGAAGATATTATATCATCTCCTTCAGGCTTAAAATATCAAACTGCAGTTTTAATTATCCTCAAGACCTGACATTTCTGTTTAAAGACATAATTAACCTACCAAAAATTACATATAAAATTAATATCCTATTTTATTTGGCAACATGTTCAACAGAAATAAATAAAAGCTACACTCATATCCTAACAGTAAAATTTTAATCATTTAATATTTTACGTCTGTATCACGCATGTCTCTCCCTTCTTACTCAAGCACAGTACAGTGACAGGTGACAGGTTCATTTCTCATGTCTATCACACTGAACCACTCACTAGTTTTAACAGAGTACAGCTAATATTTGCAGCTGCTGAAGTGTGGTAATCATGCTGCCTCTTGTGACTGATCTCAGACTACTATATATTTAATTTCTTGTATCTTTATTATCTTGGATGTCACAATATCAAGTTGTTTCATCCTGTCATGCTCAGAAAAAATTACTCTTCCAGACTTTCTCTACAGCGTGTTATTCTTAGTATGTTGAAAAACTAACCTCAGTAATTAAAAACAAGTATTATAAAGAAAGATTTTAAAAGAATATAAAGAATAATGAATCTATAAAGGATCTCATTATAATAAAGTTTATGCATATTTTAAAATGGAGTGTAGCCTTTTTCTCACATAGGGGAGGGGACAGAAAAGGAACAGGATGTAATAGGATTCCCTACTTTTCTGGCAATTTAAGAAAGTAACCACATATGTACATACATACTGAACAAACGAAGGGTTAGTCACATAGTTCACTCGGTAAAGAAAAGAAGCATTTACAATAGACAACAATTTTATTTTTGAATGATACTTAAAACTCCTAAAGACACTTACATCTGTTACATATGCCTCAGTAATTGGAGGACCCCGAATTGGGCTGAAGCGTTCCCCAATGCTCCTCACTACAGTACTGAACACCCGGAGAAGCGCGGCCAGCTTTGGTAGTGACACTGATGGGGGAGGAACATCTTCATCCACTGACTCCCCAGAGGCCACATGGCTGAGGTCCTAGATGTGCAATCACAGCACTCTTATTTAAGGAGGACAATGTTCAAAACAAACAAAAAAACTCCCAATTTTTAAGTGAATTAACTTTATTTTTACAAATAAAGGCATTTTAGCCTATAAGAAAAAGGAACGTGAGGGGTGCCTGGGTGGCTCAACTGTTGAAGCGTCCAACTCTCAGTTTTGGCTCAAGTCATATCAGGTTGTGAGACTGAGTCCTGCATTGAGCTCGGTGCTGGGCATGGAGTCTACCTAAGATTCTTTCTCTCCCTCTCCCTCTGCCCCCATCACCACAAAATAAAAGAAAAAAAATAATGTTAAAGAAAGAAACATGAATCTAAATGTAAAAGTAAATAATACTTTACTAATTAACAAATCTGTATTTAAATAAACCAAAGTAATCTCAGTAGATTAAGAAAATAACTTCTCAGGGATGCCTGGGTGGCTCAGTCCTTAAGCGTCTGCCTTTGGTTCAGGTCACTATCCAGGGTCCTGAGATCGGGTCCCACCTTAGGCTCCTTGCTCAGCCGGGAACCTGCTCCTCCCTCTGCTTGTGCATACTCACTCACTCTCTCTCTCTGACAAATAAATACATAAAATCTTTAAAGAAAATAATTTCTCATACCAACTCAGAAAGGTAATGGGGGGGGGGGGGAATAAATTCTAGTACATATGCTCTGTTACAGAGAGATATAAATGGAGCCAGAAACTTTTGCCATTCCTAAACTGGTTTCTGCTAAAATCTTATTCCAGATATTCTTTGAGCCACTCAATTCAATAATCGTCCCACACCAACGTTATGCACACAAAGGGCAAATGGGGGAGGCAAGATATACTCAAAACACTAGCAAAAAAACAGGATACCAGAACCAACATATACCTACATATAAGAAGAAATTCTCCTCTATTATTTTGGTGCTTAGTTATATGTAGGACCTTCTCCCCTCTCATGCTCTCTCTCTCAAATGGATAAATAAAATCTTAAAAAAAAAAAAAAAAAAGAAGAAGAAGAAGACTACTGGCTACCGGGAGTATTTGAAGCTTTGCAAAATGAGGCGTACTACTTTTCTTTCAGTCTTTCTGGTAATTCAGCTGGTACCTTAAAAACAGTATCTAAAAAAAATTTTTTTTAATATTGCAATGGTTTTATAATTTCTATTTAAAATGTCAAGCGGTCTGAATTATTTTAAAATAAATCCAGCACTGATAGGGGCGCCTGGGTGGCTCATTCGGTTAAGTGTCTGCCTTTAGCTCAGGTCTTGATCTCAGAGTCTTGGGATCTAGCCCTGCATCTGGCTCCTACTCAGCGAGGAGGCTGTCTCTCCCTCTTCCTTTGTTCCTCCCCACCCTTGTGTGCACACTCTCTCAAATAAAATCCTTAAAAAAATAAAATAATAAAAAATAAATCTACCACTGTTTTAACATTGTTTTGTTCTCAACTATATTTTAGGAAAATAACTTAGCTTTCTACATACTTACCTCAGCATATGCCTCCATGTCCTCTAGAAACTGACCAAGAAGAGTGGTAGAAAATGCCAGATCAGCTACCCAAAATGGCTCCAAACTCTGCAACCACCCTAGGAATCATAAAAAATTCGAGAGTAGGAAAAACAAAAAAATCTAAATTAAAAACATATCTAAAAGCCTTGTTTTCAAAGTCTTCTGGTTTTCAAGTTGTGTACCCTTAATCAATGCCATACTTCATAAAATTAGGACTAATAACTAGTAAATATGCTGATCATGATTAACCAATGTCTCTTTTAATGCTACAAAAATGAACAGTCTCCACAAATTAAAAAGTGATTCTTAGTCCTTATTTTTCATTAGATTTAATATCCATATTGTCAATGTACACAAGGCTTAGACTAAAATGACACAAGCGCCACTAGCCTGGCTTTCTACTCCAGAACCCCAACTATCCACCAAAGGCGTTCACTAATCTCCCCAATGGAAATGGGTCAGAACCACTCCCAGTGGAATATCCTATTTTCAAAAGTCCATTGCATCAATTAAGCTAAGAGAAACTATAGCACCTGAAACAAGCTGAAATGTCCAAATGAGTCAGGATAGTCATTCACTTAAATAAAAACAAGTATCTTTAAATTTATCAATTACACAGTTTCCCAAACTGATCCATTTGTTTTTTTAATAACCAGGAAAACAAGTCACAAATATCCAGAATCTTGAGGCGCCTGGGTGGCTCAGTGGGTTGAAGCCTCTGCCTTCGGCTCAGGTCATGATCTCAGGGTCCTGGGATCGAGCCCCGCATCGGGCTCTCTGCTCAGCAGGGAGCCTGCTTCCTCCTCTCTCTCTGCCTGCCTCTCTGCCTAGTTGTGATCTGTCTGTCTGTCAAATAAATAAATTAAAAAAATATATATCCAGGATCTTTCAATCTATACTTGAGTATTGTCAGTACACACTACAAATGACGCGTGGATAAGTCCAATTTCTCGCAGATGCAACGTTATAATCTGTACTTACTCTCTCCTACCTACTTCAAAGTACAGTCTTGCTCTGAAAGGATAAATTCTGCTAACAAGTGATGTTCATGTATAATAACCAAATTATTGTGGTGCCTGAGTGGCTCAGTCAATTAAGCATCTGCTGTCAGCTCAGGTCAGGATACCTGGGGTCCTGGGATCAAGTTCCACACTGGGCTCCTTGCTAGGCGGGAAGCCTGCTTCTCCCTCTACCTACTGCTCCCCCTGCTGTGCTTGCTCTCTCTCTCTGACAAATTAAATAAAATCTTTAAGAAAAGAAAAAATACATAATAACCAAATTATTTCTGCGAAGAAATTATTTTTCTTGTATTACGAAAGAAACGGTATTAACAACTGGACTTTGAAGAACCAGAGCTCCTTCCCACTACATTTAAACGACTGATATATGCTGAATAACTTACCAGACACCTGCTGGGTGAGTGACGGTTTCTGGGTATGATCTATATGCCATCCAACTAATATATCAACTGTATCCTGGTTGGAGACAAAGAGAATTGTTTTAAGGTCTAACTGCTTCTTCTCCTGTGACCACTTCGGATTAAGAAATCCTAGAAAAAGCATTTGTGTTCTACCTATGTGACATTATACAAACTTAGAAAGGGAAAGGGGAGGGCAAGAGAATGGAACTTTATAACCTTGAGAAAACGTTTTTTTCTTTAAATATTTTAAGGTATTTTAAGGTATTAATGTCAGAAAGTACAGACGGTATTTACAAAAACATATTAATGCACCATTCTATCTTGGACCCTCAAGCATCACTGATTATACTCCAAGAAGCAGAAACTTTGTTTTCTTTCTGATTTCCAAGGTCCTTAGACAAAAATCCAATCCTTCACCCCATCATCTGAACAGATGGAGTCAGAGTACTCACCCTAAAATTAGTGCTGAAAATATGAGGATAACATCGAGCCACCAAAAGAATGCACTTAACACATTTGCAAAGTAATTCTGGTGTATCCACATTTTCAAGAATAGACTGTAGGCTGGTCATTACAAGCTAAAAAATAAAAAAGTTATAAACCATGAATATTCAACAAAACAGGAGGAAAACAAGCATGTTGGGTTCATACCAAAAAGTGACATTATCTTCAGCTCAGGTAATGACCCCAAGTCCGTGATGGGCTCCCGGCTCTGCGGGGAGTCTGCTTCACCCTCTGCCCCTCACCCCTTTCATGCAGAGCATGTGCTCTCTCAAATAATAAGATCTTTTTTAGAAAAGTGACTTTATCTAAAATTGATTATGATACCAAAGAAAACAAAGTCTTCAGTTTTAGCTCAAAAATAAGTTGAAAACATTTCATTCCACCATAAATAGGCGGAAAATAAACACTGTGTCCTCTTATTTAATGTCTCTTAATATTATTCCTAAGTAATGTCTGTTGACATTATTCCTAAGTGCTCTCTTTAATACCACAGAATTGATTAAATTTCAAGAACAGAAATTAAAATGTGTTTGGAAAACTTTTCCTTAAAGTGTGACAATTACTTTAATTGTATTATGTAATAAAATTAATTTTTTAGTTATGATAATAATTGTACTGTTATATAAGAGAAGAGCCTTATTTTTAGGGGATGTGTGTTCAGGCATTATAGGGTAAACTGTCATGACATGTGTAATTTATTTTCAAATGGTTCAACAAAAAAGTAAACATGCCTATGTGTGCAGAAATATAACAAGTGTAGAAAATGTTAATAAGTGACGGGGGTGCCTGGTGGCTCAGTCGGTTAAGCCTCTGCCTTTGGCTCAGGTCATGGTCCCAGGGTCCTGGGGTTGAACCCTGCATGTGGCTCCCTATTCAGTCGGAGTCTGTTTCTCCCTCTGACCCTCCTCCCTCTTGTGCTCTCTCACTCATTACCTCTCTCAAATAAATACATTAAAATACATTTAAAAAAAAAAGAAAATGTTAGTAAGTGATAAATCTAGATAAAAAATAATATAGGTATTTATTACACTGGTCTACCTATTTTCCTGTGGATTTGAAAATTTTCAAAATAAGTATTTGAAGAAATGTTCAAAATATAAAAACTGTGCAGAATAAGCCCAATATGGTGTTATGATATTTAGTTATAATTTTCTGAATCTTTCCCAAAATTTCTCATATAACCTCTATAATCAAAGAAAAATGGATTTTTAAAAAACTGACTATAAAAAACAACAATAACAACAACAAACTGACTGTAACTATTATTTAAAGTGACTTAAGCAAAATAAAGCATATGATGAATTGTAAAGAGCACATATAAATAAAAGACATCTGGGGTGCCTGAGTGGCTTAGTCGGTTAGGCATCTGACTTTAGCTCAGGTCATGATCCCAGAGTCCTGGGATCGAGTCTGGCATTGGGCTCCCTGCTCAGAAGGGAGGCTGCATCTAGCTCTGCCTCTCACCCTGCTCTCTGTTCTCTCACACTCTCTCTCTCTCAAATAAATAAAAACTTAAAAAAAAAAAAAAGATATTTGATATTCTAAAAAACATATCAAATCCTAATTTTTTTTTAAAAGATTTTATTTATTTATTTGGCAGACACAAGTAGGCAGAGAGGCAGGCAGAGAGAGAGGAGGAAGCAGGCTCCCTGCCGAACAGAGAGCCCAATGCGGGGCCTGATCCCAGGACTCTGGGATCATGACCTGAGCCGAAGGCAGAGGCTTTAACCCACTGAACCACCCAGGCGCCCCTCAAACCCTAATTTTTAAGAACATTATTACTTAACAAAAATTTAACTGCTTATAACTTTGCTCAAAATTAAATTGAGGAGTGCCTGGGTGGTTCAGTCATTAAGCATCTGACTTCGGCTCAGGCCATGATCCCAGCATCCTGGGATCGAGCCCCGAATCGGGCTCCCTGCTTGGCAGAAAGCCTACTTTCCTCTTAGTACCCCCTGCTTGTGTTCCCTCTCCCACTATGTCTCTTTCTGTAAAACAAATAAAGTCTTTAAAAAAAATTAAATTGAGAATGATCTTTTTAAATTTTTATTTATTTGAGAGAGAGAGAGATCACAAGTAGGCAGAGAGGCAGGCAGAGAGAAAGGGAAGCAGGCTCCCTACTGAGCACAGAGCCTGATGCAGGGCTCGATCTCAGGACACTAAGATCATGACCTGAGCTGAAGGCAGAAGCTTAACCCACTGAGTTACCCAGGGGGCCCGAGAATGATCTTTTAATATACACAAAACTGAAATAAAGCTAAGGAGGGCTGGTTTTCACTTATACAAAATTATCTCATATCACCTGGAATAAGAATTTTTGACATAATATTAGACCTAAAAAGGCCTAGAATGAGTGGTATTGTTTAGTTTTTGTCTCCCTCAGAAAAGTCAAGTCCCCTCATATCCAGCTGTCCTCACCAACTCCCTACTTTCAAATGTGCAAATGATTCCAGTACTAAGCAAATTCAAAGGACAGCTCCAAAAAAGCCAAAAGACAAGAAAAAATCTAACTTATTTTAAGCCTACCTTTAATTTGTATCCTTTAACTCAAACTCAGAAAGAGAAATGTTATTTATATCACATTTACTATCAGTAGATAAGCCCTATACTAAGTTTTGTTTCTCCAAGTTCCTCTTCAAAAACATTGCTAGAAAATTGTTAGGGACAATTTTCTTCCCAAATGCATCAATTTTCTCCCTCATTCTTACCTGCATTACAGATGAAAAGGCTTTCTTCTCTCCTACAGTCTCCAATGCTTTGTAGGTGGCACATAAGTAGAGAAGTTTAACTTCATCTTTTGCAGATGAGCTAAATTTGCTAAAAATCCATTTGAAGATCTTCTCAGCCTCATAGCTCAAAGAAGCACAAAGAAGGCCAAGGCAGCAAGCACCTTCCTGTCTCAACTCCTGAAGCAATTTGCTACTGTGTTTATTTCAAAGCAAACAAAACATACAAAAGATTTAAGCTTTCAGAGATGACAAGAATGACACATTTTACAAAAGAATGTCTTCAACGATTTTAAGTTTTCTATTCAAACTACATAAAAGATTGAAATTTTATCTTTAAATATGCTCTTTACTTTCTCTATCCCACAGTGCCCAAAAGTACCTTTGTTAGACATTAGATTTTCTTTTACGGAATCAATTATTCACAAACAGTAAGGAAAGGCCCAGAAATACTAAAAATCGGGCTTCACGTTCCATCTCAAGCTACAGTAAATAATCCACAGAAAAAGGCAGCAACAAGGATCAGATAAAACACACTACAAATACTACATACGATGTAGGTAAGGACTATAAAACAAGAATTGGTACTAGTTAAAGCACAACAAACTTAACAGGGTAACAGTACTGATTTAAGTATATTAATAACTAACTATATCAAATGAGACCATCAAAAAGCAGTAAGTTTCGTGACCTGCTGAGATGAGTTTTTGGTGCTTTCCAACACTGCAATTCTTTGGGAATCCCCATACGAAGAACAGACTGCACACCTTTGTGGAGAACCCCAGTAGCCTTGTAGAGCAGGTGGTGTGAATCCACTGTTGCCCAAAGAAGGAAGCTCCCTTTCACCTCTATTCTCTAAGTAGGTTCAAAGTTCTCTAGTTTACAAAAGTTAATTGCATTCATTCATGCCTGCATTAAGAGTTTATGGCATTCCACAAGTCAATGCTCAATTACTCAGTCATGTTGACAAATTAGAAAAAAAAAAAAGAAAGAAAGAAAAAGGCATTTCCTTTCAAGTGGAATCCATTTGTATTCAATGGTAATTAACATATAAATACTTTAACATAGATAAAGATGGCACAGAACCCAGGGAAATATTAAGTAGATATTCATAAGTGAAGCCACTGATGGGTTTATCTTCTTGTGTATTTTTAAATAATTTCTAAAAATATATTTTCAAGTCTTAAAATTGCCCACGGGTTACTTACCTTTCATTAAGCACATCATGTACAGCAGCCAAGATATTATCCAATTGTTTAACTAGTACCTTAAAAAAAAAAGTATAAAAAACTTCAAATTCCTATACTTTCAATAATACTGTACACTTTCTCACTCGTGTTCCCCTCCAAATTCTAATCAAACAGCACACCTTCCTTTTCTTATTATTCCCAGTCCACAATTAGCATGTATTGATGTCAGAAGTTTCCTTTCAGATTCTAAAAGAAGTTTCTCCATCCTATGCACTGCCATGATCATCAATGAAAAAAAGTAAACTCAAAAAGCTGGTTTTATTTAGTACTCTGAAATAACACTACATGATGGACTGATAGATGAAGAGGTGAAGAGAGATGTAACAAAACAACTTGATAAAACGTTAACAACAGAATTTAGATGGCAGACATATATTCAGTATCAATATAGATTCAAAATTTTTTCAAAATTTTCATTTGCTATATATTTGAACTTTTTCATAATAAAATGGGGGGAGACAGAAAAGCTGCCTTGAACCAAATATTGTTTGCGTCATCATACAATTCTCATTAATTTTTTCCTGCTCTATATCAAGTTCTTAATTTCACGTTAGAATTACTCAGAGTGGAGAGAAATTTGTAACTGCTCCTGAACTTTTTTCTTTAAAGGATTTTTCTATTTATTTAGCCCTGGCCACCAGACCATACATACCCATGAACAAAATACATACACTCCAACCCGTTTCACATATGAAAAACAAAGACACAGTCTGTCCCAGCATACAGAAAATAAAATTCTGAGGACAACAGAATAAATGTATTAAAGGTTAAAAGCACTTAATTGTAGAAGACACCAGTGTGGATCCAACAACGGCAGGTAAACTACACTCAGGGTCATCAAGTTCTCAATCATTATAACGTAGGCCAAATTAACCTAGAATAAGGAATTCCTGTCATATTTCCTGAGAAGCAAAGCTTTTCCCTTCTTAAACCTCTCCAGACAGCATCATCTACTTTATTATGGAAACAACATAAGTAATCAACATTTCCATACTGTACTTACCAGCTTGTTTTCTGGTTGCTGAATAAATTCTTTCAACTGCTTCACAGTAGCCAGTCTTCGGTCTCTGTCGTCTTCCCGGGTGATCCTCCGAAGAAGATTCGACAGTCGAGACTCATCAGAATAAGACATCGATCGCTCTTTGAAAATAAACATGTATAAACACAGAAGCTTTATAGCCCAAATATTTTAAAGTACATCAAAAATCACAGACCACCGAACTTCAACTGAATGCAGGTCCCGTCACACTTTTTTGTCTATAAACCAAATTCCAGCAGACTGCTACACACAAAGCAGACCCAGAAAAAGATAAACCTAAGCAAACGCTCATTCCAGGGGACCAGGTGAGAGGAAAAAGAAAGGCTTAGAAATTACTTTCTTCAGATTTGTTCCAAAATCTTTTCAACATTCAGGTAAAGACCAGAAGTACCGGTAAGAGAAGTCTACAGGTCAGGGATAAAGTCTCAACCAGGCAGAAAGAGGCTGTATGTTTCTATTTCATCACTTGGTATCCAGTGGAGGGAAGTCTCTT
The DNA here is from genome assembly GCA_004024625.1 of Mellivora capensis. Taxonomy (NCBI): domain Eukaryota; kingdom Metazoa; phylum Chordata; class Mammalia; order Carnivora; family Mustelidae; genus Mellivora; species Mellivora capensis. The sequence continues at coordinate 20,684 of PISX010005670.1, read as the reverse complement.
GTTCACATTAGCATTATTTTCCTAAGACAAAGTTTCTGCAAACTGCAAATCACACATTCAGTTCAACAAATGTCTAATTACCACCAGCCATGTGCAAGGCATGATGCCACTAGGGAAGTGGCAAACCAGACTGTTCTGCCCTTTATTTTTTAATGACAAGAACAAGCAACAATGCTGAAACAATTGCCAATAAAAATACATTTAAGTACTAAATTTTTCTTTTTATATTTTCAGCTGTGCTATGTAATGATTAACCAATGTAGAGTAAAAACAAACCACGGCAAAGAGTCTGATAGTTTCATGTCTCCCTAAGCCATGGAAAAACTTAATAATAAAAGGAATTATAATATCTGAAAGAAGGAAAATGATTCTTTTTTTAATCCCTAGCCCACTGAGTATTTCAGTAAAGATGGATACTGAAAATGTCATTAGGTTACAAGCCAGGAGATCTATGCTATATTTACAATTCTTTCACTAGCAAACTACTTAATTCTGAGCCTCAGAGGAGAAAGAACTGGACATTATCTTTGGGCTCACTTTCTAGCTTCTATAGTACCAAAATCAAGGACTTCAAACACTCTTAAGAAACAGCACAGCAGGGCGCCTGGGTGGCTCAGTCGTTAAATGTCTGCCTTCAGCTCAGGGCATGATCCCAGGGTTCTGGGATCGAACCCGTGTATTGGACTCCCAGCAACACAGGAGGCCTGCTTCTCCCTCTCTCACTCCCCCTGCTTATCTCCCCTCTCTTGCTGTGTCTCTCTCTCTATATATATATTAAAAGAATAAATAAAATCTTTAAAAAAAAAACAGCCTTTGACTAGTGGATCCACTTCTGAGAATTTATCCAAAAAAATTCATTTTTTAAAAGCTGTATGCAAAAAAAAAGCACCTATATGCACAAAAATATTCACCAAGATACACACAACACACACACACATACACACCCCCGTGAAAGCAAAATGTCATAAAGTAAATATATCCAAAGAGTGACTACATCCAACAAAGTATATAAATCAGAAATCCTGATTTCATGCTTATTAGCTTTACCAACAAAATAAATTTCTCTTTTAGAAAACTAATGATCACTACCTCTAATCCCCTGACATTCAAGGCACTTTACCTATACAGTTAGGCTGTGTGATAAGGCAGAAGGTGGTTATCAGCCTCTTTAACTTTAGAAAAGCATCCACATCATTTATACAGAAATCCCCAACAGACCCTGGAGTCCAAGGACTTTGCTGCAGGAAAAGCCCACCACACACCAGACATTCATTACCCACTATGATCAGGAAAATTGTTTCTTTCAACTTATCTAGTCTTCAAATCTTACTTTAAGAGAATTCTCTAGAAAGTGTACTCTAAAAAAGTATTAAAACCTTTCCTGTGAGGATTTAGTCTAAGAAACAGTTTACAGGAGAAAGAATGTGAACAATTATCATCTGTACATGTTTTTCAACTCAAAGTAAACCAACCAACTCATTTGTGCAAAAGCATTAGGAAGAAATATGGTGTCCAGGAAAAAGGGGATACAGGTGTTTGTAGAGCGATACAAATGTGGAGGCATTTGTGACTGGTCCCCAGTTTGCCCAATCTTACCCTGTGATTTCCTCATGTCTTTGATGGCTAACGCACGACTGCCATGCTGAATACTGGTGAACTCAGGGCTGGTCACATTGTTAACCCTCAGCTCTTGCCCCAACGACTTCCGACCATAAGTATTTTCCCCAGATCCTCCATTGACACTGTAGCCACCTAAAAACAGCAACATTTACCTTACTTTAATAGGGCTCTTTGCTTTACTTAATCAATTTCTGACAGTTCAGGACCGTACTACCCACATACAGCCTTTCTTCTCCTACATTTCCCTCGTGCTACCTGCTTTGAAATCATCTTGTTTTCATTTTGTTCATCCACAGAAGATAAGAGAAATGTAATTGCACTTTAAAAACTTTTAGAAGTCTAGAGGAGAAATAGTAGTCAGGAGACTTCAGCCTTTGTGATATTTTGGGTGACAAGGAAACTGCCTATGTATATTATAATGTACGAAAACTTAAAAATTTTTTTAATGAAGGGAGTAAACTTAAGAAGTTTCAAAAACAGCACTGTGCTTAAATATTTATATTTTAAGCATATTAAAAGAAAGAGAGAAATAGGGGAGAAAAAAAGAAGGAAAGAGGAAGCAAGGAAAAGGCTGGTACGTTAAAAGACAACCCCCAAAACATGCCTCTAACAATAAAGGAAGCATATATACCCTTTTCGTCATTCTGTATGTCAGTGTGGACTCTGGTATCATCGTGCCTTTGCCGAGACACCACAGCTGAATTTGAAGGTTGCAGTCCATAAGAAGAAGACCCACCCCGATCTCTGGATGAAGAATATTTTAAAGTATCTGGGTCGGCTGATGCACTATCAGTTCTGCAAAAAAAGAAGAATATAAGATTAAACTTTAAACAAATATTTTCGTAGCCCAAATCATAAATCTTTTATTTAAGCCTCTCCTACCACTCTAATTTTTAAATCATTACTATTAATAAATAAACACTCCAATTACTAATAAGTCTTTCAAGAGGGAAGGGATTGTCAATGAATGCAGAAATGCCAGCTTTTTAGCCCTTTCTATTCTACAGACCCATCAAGAAATATGGATAACTACCAGGATTAGAGTGACCAACTCATCCTTCTGTGCTCAAGAGTTAATAATTTTAGCAATGGAAATTCCATTTCCATGAACCTCCCCCCACCCCCGACTTTCAGTCCAAGGCAAACCAAGACATTTGATCACCCTGGTCCAGGATTCTCCTCACATGATTTGATAAAAGGAATCACTCTTCCTCAGCTCTCCTCCCAGGATAGGTTGGTCAGTGGAAAAATTACAGTATTCCCAGTCATAAAAGTAAAAAGCACTGGCAACATACAAGGGAGGAGCAATGTGGCATACTCTCTCTCTCTCTCACCTGAATTCCTAACTTCTGGGGGATTATCTGGTGGGAAAGGAAATTATAGAATGATTTGAAAGCAAACTTGATAGGATATAAAAACACAGTAGTTGGAAAGTAAGATTATTTTAATGTATTGGAGACTTCACTGACGATTCATTAACTACAGAGACTATCAAAATTATAAAAAGTGAGAAAAATAAAAATAAGATATCAGGAATCCAATAAAGCTGAATTTGAAGGTTGCAGTCCATCATCTATTTAAAAGTCAAGTACTGTGAAGAATAATCCCTGATACTCAGCCATTAACAAACAAGTGGTACAGCCCCAGGGTAAAACTACTCCTTATCCTTATCTAAGGATCAGTTCTACGCCTCAGTATCCTCATGATGATAACCAGGAGCTGAGTTTCATAATTTTTCATGAGCCTTATTCTTCGCACCATCAAATATAAAGCATCAAGAAATAAGACAACACTATATGAAAAACACCATATGAAAATTACCAAGAGAAAAGCTTCTCTCCTGTTGATACTACTACTGAGAGGAACAACTTTCTGGAAAAAAATCACTTTTATGGTATGTACTAAAAAGAAGGTTCAAAAGGTTCTGAACCCACAATTATCTGGGAAACTTGAGGACACTGGCAAAAGCAGAAACTAGCCTATTCCTCAATCCTTGTGATTCCGCCCTCTCATATAAAAATGACTTCAGTGTTTGTTTATATATTTCAATTTATCATTTTTTCTTTGCCTCCACTCACAAAAATTCTAAACATGAAACTTAGCATAAGCTCAGTCAGACAACCTGATCTATACTGAAACCACTGTTAATACAAAAAGCAAACAATAGGTCCAATTAAACTTGGTTAAGTGGCACAAATCTAAATTATTCCTAAAGGCTCACAATTGCAAACGTGGTAAAATTCCATGATCCTAGCATATGAAAATAACTAAGGCTTCATAATGGAGTGTCTTCTTCAAACATCTAGGGTTCACGTGTCAAGAAAGCTCAGTATTTCCAATAGATGAAAAAATATAACTTTTGGAATTTAAAAAAAAAAAGGTATGAGAATTTTTTTCTAAGCATACTGAATCTATAACCATTTAAGTACCATTAACACTAAATGGAGCATGAGAGCTTTTTTAAAAACAAATGTAATGGCACTTCCCATGTTTCTAAAAATAGCACATTAAATGTGCACCTACAATAAACCATAACATACATAAATTTCTGGACAGGAAATGAAAAATTAAAAAGGGCTTAAGAGCTTCTCTGAAAGATTCTGAACTTGTCTATATGTATGACACCTAACTGAACCTGGTTAAATAAGCTGCTAGCAAATGAATGCATACAAGATAAGAAAAATCTACCAGTATTTAAACATCTGAATTTCCTGCTTAAATTATGTTTGTTTATCACATATACTACACCCTTACTACTAAGAGTTAAGTATTAGAATCATTTTTTTGGTGACATAGCTGTAAACATAAGGCAGCAGAGAATATGGCTTAAAAAAAGATCTGGCTCAAATCCCAGCTCCAACACAGAAAAGTTAGTGGGACTTTGTACAAGGTAATCTCCAAGCCTCAGTTGTTTCTTGCGTAAAATGGGGAGAATACCTATCTCACCTGTAAAGTTGTTGTGAGGCTTAAATAAGATACTAAATTCTTAAGAAATACTTAGCTTACAGGGTATGCTCAAAGTTATGAAGACCCTGGGGCACACCTGGGTGGTACAGTCGATTAAGTGCCCGACTCTTGGTTTCAGCTCAGGTCATGTTTTCAGAGTTTTGAGATCAAGCCCTACATCAGCCTCTACACTCAGCAGACAGTATTCTTGATTCCCTCTCCCTCTGCCCCTCCTCCCATGTTCTCTCTTCAAATAAATAACTCTTTAAAAAAAAAGTTATTAATACCATAATACTAAACTGAAGATTTCCAGTCTAACAGACAAATAATATATAAGCAGCTCAAAAGCATAGGAATACAACCAAAACAAGTTTTCATACCCACTATGGTTTTAAGTTCTTCAGTGAAGAAATTAAGCAATCTCCTACCAACAAATCCATTTCTATCTACAAAAGCATTTGATTTCAAACTAAACTGGAAAAAGAAGAAAAAAAAAGAATGGGAACAACTCCCCAATTTATTAGAAATACAGGTTTTAAAATCCCATGAGTTATGAACACCAAGTGTTTCCCCCCACTCAGAGTTTGGGTTTTCAGAAATATAACAACAACAAAATCACTAGGGTTAGAACTAGTCTCAGAACTGTCTAAAACTCACCAGTTGCCACATTCTTTTAAAACAAACTAATCAAAACACTTCCAACCAGGGGCATGGGGGTGGCTCAGTGGGTTAAAGCCTCTGCTTTCGGCTCGGGTCATGATCCCGGCCGGGGTCCTGGGATCGAGCCCCACATTGGGCTCTCTGCTCAGCGGGGAGCCTGCTCCCCCTCGCATCTGCCTGCCTCTCTGCCTACTTGTGATCTCTGCCTGTCATATGAATAAATAAAATCTTTAAAAAACAAAACAAAAAACAAACAACAACAACAACAAAACACTTCCAACCAGAATTCAAGTTATAGGTAGTCTGAACCCAAAAGCACAAAATGGTTCCGCATTTATGAACTCTTGATTTTTTTAAATATCAAGACTGCTAAGGCTGCTAAGGTCTCAAAAAAAGTCAGTACCAGGCTGTTAGCACCACCACCACCACCCAGTCCAAGAAATAGAAAACTGTTAACGAACGGAAATGAGCACTTAAAATGAGGCAATCAAAGGCACAAAAAACAGATTTGAATTCAGAGGCAGGTATAAATGTTAAGCCAGTTATAAGGGCTGAAAAAGCTATCATCTGCCAGAATTAGTGTCTGTTTAGTGATAAGAAAAAAATGTATCTGTTAAAACTAAGAATTATACTAGCAAGGATCAAAAATACCTCCACAGCCCCTTTAATATTCTAAAAATATTATGGAGAGAGAGAGAAAAAAAGAGAAATGCATAAATTTCCCCCAAATGATTAAAGTGAAGTTAAAGCCTGATGTACATGCCACATGAGAGGTAAGTTTCTAAAGCTCATACCTCAAAAATCGCATACTGTATAATATGGAGCCTTTGTGATGTTTTGCATCAAGTCAATCTGTAAGACAGTAGTTACAATATTAGTGAAGACAGTGGGTTAAAACATTTGTTGTTCAAACATGAAGCAAATATCATTCATGGGTTAGGTGCTTTTAGTCATACTATAGCCCTCTAGGGTTCGTATGTTGAAGCAAAAATTGAGATGGAAAGCCACTTTGTGCCTCTGAAGATAGAGAAGCTTAAGGTGGCAACCAAAAAACTTTTTAGTACATAAGAGAATTTAAATGTTAACTGTAACATACAAATCACATGCAAATATAGTCACTGCTCATTTAGTTACCTATTCTCATTGTACTGAAAATGTAATAAATCTGAGAGGCCATTTATTTTGAATGACCCAAATTCTCAGACCTCACATCGACAATCCACCATGTGCTAGGGGATGCAGTATCTCCTGGCTACATGTGGTCTCATCCAGTTCATCGTAAGCACTAAAAGGCAATACCCCACCCCCAAAAAAAGCACCACTCTGGAAGTATTAAGTTAGGGAATTCTCTATCAGGAAGCATTTCCATAAAGCACCCCAAAATGACTTGATGCAAACAGCACACCTAGTGGTGCCACTGGAATAAGCATCATATTGCTTCAAGTTGCTTTTAACTAGGCTTATTAAGGGATTTTTGCTCTGCCGGTGAGATCTAATTGGTAATGGATATCAACCAGGAAATGAGATTTGCACTTAAGCCAATGAGGTGGGAATGCATTTATTCTCTAAAGCAATGGTGCGCAAAAATGTCTCTGTCATAAAGTAGCTGTAGAATATGCTGTGAATTTTTCATTACTAACAGTTAATACCACTTGAAAAGGATTTATCTTGCAGAAATAAATTCAAGGTCATCCCTATGATGCCTGTTACTCACCTGGATTCAGATATGCTTTCATGAGGAATAGAAGAAAAGGTGAAACTATGCTCTAAAATACGAATCTACGGCTAAAAAAATTCATTCAGGAGGCTCATGGACTTCATTATTCAAAACTCTTCCCACAAGAGAAAATATGAATTCAAATTTATTAAAATAGAACTAAACCACCATGCCAAAATTATGAGTTTATATCAGTTTTGCAACACTGAAATATTAAGTAAACATAATTTTTTGATGAAACTTCCTTAGCTACTTAAGTATTAAGTGTATATAATACTAAATCTTAATGATTATGGGTTCTTAGTTACCAATTTTCAATCACTAATCAAACTCAACTAACAGCAATGTAAACTCAAAATATTAAAATACATTTAACTATATTTGTAAAACTGTAAATAATTTCACCAACACCATTTTCACCAACACCAAAGGAGGTCTGTCTGGCATTTACCCTTGGCTTCTGGAAGGTAATCTCTGAAGTCCTAGAATGTGACACCTAATAAAAGTGTCCTTATTCATCTGGGGGTTTTGGGCCACACCAGAACATGTAACAATGTGATTTATGAGGGTGAAGGGGCTCTGAATCCCAAGGACCAATTCAACCTCCAAAAGGGCTGGAAACTAAGTTCACACATGTAAGCAGTCAGTCATGCAGTCCCAATGAAAAACCTTAAACACCAATGCTGGGGCGAGCTTCCATGCTTGATAATACTCCATACATACTGTGTATCACATATCAACACCAGAAGAGTAATACTGTGTTCCAGACTTCACAAGGAAAGGACAATTGGAAGCTCCACATCCAAAACTTTCCTGGACTCCTGCTATACATGGGCTTTTAGCAGTAGCTGATTTCACTCTGACTTTTAGCTGTAATAAACTGTAACCATGAGTAGAACAGCTTTCAATGAGTTCAGCGAGTCATTCTGGTGACTTATCCAACCTAAGAGTATCCTTGGGGACACCTAAACTTGGAACTGGTATCAAAAGTAAGGCTGGTCTTATGGACTATGTTCCCACTAACTCTGCATCTGTATTTAAAATCACTGAATATGCTTTAACCCAAAATTTTAAAGATTGTACATTTTTTCTAACAACATCTTAAGCAAACATAGTAAGGATTTGACTTCAGTATAATTTCCTTTCCAAGGAATCTCAAACACACCCTCTATTAATTGACCTCTAACCATATTGACCAGAAGGGACAAACAAAGCAACTCTAGGATAGAGTACTATATTAGATTTTAAGCTTTGCTTCACGTGCACAATTGTCCTCAATGTAAAGGTTGGTCAACGTGCCACCCCCAGGTAGTTCTCAGACTACAACTGGGTCTTCAATACTTGTTTAGACCATGTGTACTTGCTTAGACCATGCTTCCCTAGCCAGTGTTCTCTCCTTCCCAACACAGTTTTCAAACTTTTTGCACCTTCCTCCTTTCCCCAGCTCTTCCACATTCATGGTACATGACCTTCCACATTCCTACTTCCTAAGAAATGGAAGCCATTCTTCTACAGCACTCTAAATAATAAGGGCTAACAGTTTTGAGCTCCTACCATATCTGATAAGCAAATGAGCCAAGCAGTTTACATATATTTAGTACTTCATTTTATCTTTAACATCATCCTCTTATGATCATTAAAGACCATAAATTACCATCTTACACATGACATAAGTAGAATTCCATAACTGACCAAAAGCTGCACATTTAGTAAAAAAAAACAGAGCAAGAGAACTCAGATTCATTTCTGTATAACTTTCAAGTTCTTGAGCACTCCACCAGAGCCTGCCAACTTCCTTCCAGTAAACCCAGAAATTTACCCACATGTTCACATACAGACCTTCTTCCCATCACCCTCACATCACGGAACAAGTTAATGTCCTATCTAAAGCAACGTTCTGAATCCATATATTGCCCCTATTTTCTGAGGTATCCTGTGGATCTCCCACTTTGCTACTGCTCATCGCTTGGGCACACATGAGCACCCTCGAGTCTTTCAACAACAAAAAGTCAAAATCAGAATGCCTGGGTGCTCAGTGGGTTAAGCCTCTGCCTTCGGCTCAGGTCATGATCTCAGGGTCCTGGGATCGAGCCCCGTATAGGGCTCTCTGTTCAGCAGGGAGCCTTCTTCACCCTCTCTCTGCCTGCCTCTCTGCCTACTTTTGATTTCTCTGTCAAATAAATAAATAAAATCTTCAAAAAAAAAAAAAAAAAAAAAAAAAAAAAAAAAAAAAAAAAAAAAAAGAAATGAAACTCTAGATCTTGGGGTCATGAGTTCAAGCCCCACAATTGGGGCATGGAGACCACTTTTTAAAAGGTCGGGGGAGGCAAAATTTTAATACCCTTTTCCCTTCTAATTCTCATTGTCTAGACTCTTCACAGCCACAACTCTTGGGAAAAATTTACCTTATCTTTGCTCACTTTTGAATTCACTGTAACCTGGGTTCCACCATCAGCTCTCCCAATGAATCTGTTCCTGCCACAGTAGGAGCTTCCATTTGTGGCCTACTTGTCTCTAAAATTCCATAACCCCTTTTTAGTTCATCTTGCTCAATGTCCCCCGATTACTTACTTTTGACAACTGTCTACTCACACTCTCTCTCAATACCACTTTGCTTTTGGTTGGTTGGTTGTTTTTTTAAGTAACTTTAATTCCAGTGACTCTCTCTTTTTCCCAGTCCAAGTACTTTCTTCCTTCTTCACTTCCTTCTTTTAGCTTACATGGTCTATCAGTTTAGTAACTTCATGGTCTATCAGTTTAGTAACACTCTTGCCAATCCCCTTAACCTCCCTTAATATTTTTTCTCACACCAATCTGTTAAAACTCCAACCCTGGATAAACCCTAGTATTAATTATCCATCATTCCTAAGTAAGCACCACATCTCCAGGTCCTCCAACAGTCATCTCCCATTCACTACATGCATTATGCAGACCTGCCCCATTTGGGGCGGGGGGGTGATAATCTATCTTTATTTCTCAAACTCAAAGCTTTAATTTCATCAATTTCTAATACAGTTTGCATTGACAAGTGATTTCACCTTCATCACATGAGAAGGTCAGTGACCATCACACCACAGAGGAAACCACCATATCTTAGGCATCACTAAGAAGTAAGTATTTTGAAGGCAAATCCAGAATAACAAAAAGCTTCCAATTCAGTCTAATGAGTATATTACTCTTCATCTATATTAATTTGGAAATTACTAGATGAAGACTTAATTTTCCTAAAGCAGCTATTTTATTTCTCCTTGAGGTAGGGGAGGGGAGGGTGTGGGGTGGATGGAGACCAGATTGCTTGAGTTTTAAAATGGCCACATATCCGTATTATTTAATGACTTACTCTCCTAACCCCACTAAACACACACACACACACACACACACACACACTCTCTCTCTCTCTCTCTCTCTCTCACTAAGAAAAAAAAAAAAAAAAAAAAGACACCATCACATATCTGGACCCAATTCTAGGCCTTGAATGGGATTCCATCTACTTCTACCTTCTCTTAACTTTGCCAATACCTTTTTCTCCTTTCCCATTGAACTGATTCTTCTCTTTACACACATAAAATTTTCTGATGTCTCCCATTTAAAAATACAAAAACATATTTTTAAAAATATTAGAAAACAAACAGAAAAATTCCATCAATCCCACAAGACCCTCCACCAAACAATCTGCCATCACTCTGCAAACTAAGAGTTGTCCCTACTCCCCACCCTGTTTTTTCACCTTTACTGGCTCCTCAATCCACTGATGCAACTTCTGCCCCACTACTTTCAGCAAAACCAACTATGAGCCCAGGTTGCTAAACTCATACCTCAGGCTTTATCCTACTCATCCTCTCAGCAGCTTTCACAGGGCTGCTAAGTAGAGTTAAGTAGGTTGTGGCCAGCACAAAGGTGCCTTGCAGAGGAATGAGATGGCCTGAATGAAAACCTCTTTTTAAAATTCTTACAATAACCCTCTGTGCTGAGATCGTGAGAATTCAAAGTAATCAAAGATTGTTCCCTCCCTTTGGTTTATGGGAGGAAGTACTCTATTTCTTCCTACCTCTACCTGGTTCTACTTTCTCAGGAACTTCTGAGGGCTTGCTCAGCCTCCTCTACCAAACCCCAAAATCTTGAGATGTCTTCAAGCCTGACCCTAGGCTCTCTATTCTATCTCACTCAATCCATGCCGATGGCAATATTTACCACCTATATGACACTGAATCCTAGATCTAGGCCTCCATCATTGATGTCTACTCCGAGGCCCAGATCTATGTACCCAACTGTTTAAAAAACATCTTGGGGGGCACCTGGGTGGCTCAGTTGGTTCAGCAACTGCCTTTGGCTTGGGTCATGATCCCAGGGTTCTGGGATCAAGCCCTGCATTGGGCTCCCTGCTCAGTGGGGAGCCTGCTTCTCCCTCTCCCTCTGCTGCTCTGCCTGCTTGGGCTCTCTCACTCTGTCAAATAAATAAATAAATAAAATCTTGGGGTGCCCGAGTGGCTCATTGGGTTAATCCTCTGCCTTCAGCTCAGGTCATGATCTCAGGGTCCTGGGATCAAACCCCACATCGGGCTCTCTGCTCAGCAGGGAGCCTGCTTCCCCCTCTCTCTCTGCCTGCCTCTCTGCCTACTTGTGATTTCCCTCTCTCTGTCAAATAAATAAAAAAATAAAATGAAATCTTTAATAAATAAATAAATAAAATCTTTAAAAAAAAAAATCTTGGGGCACGTGGGTGGCTCAGTTGGTTAAGTGTCTGCCTTCAGCTGAGGTCATGACATGATCCCAGGGTCCTGCGTTAGGCTCCATGCTCAGCAGGGAGCGTGCTTCTCCCTCTCCTATTCCCCCAGTTTGTGTTCCCTCTCATTGTCTCTCTCTGTGAAATAAATAAATAAAATCCTTAAAATAAATAAATAAAAGTTCTAATGCCTTAACGTAACTTGCTCCTTTCTATCTGGAATCCCTATTTTAATAAATGATGCCATCATCCAACCACTACTTTCTAATAAAATGGCACTATTTGATCAGACAGTATGTTTCCCACTTCCAATTCTCCTATCTGTCCCATTTCTCCTCCACATTCCAAGACTAGCTTCATAAAACACAAATCTGATATCCTCTCACTACCCTTATCATAGGTATGTACCTCACTTCCCTTTTTAGCTAAATCTCTACCAACCACCCCTTTTACACCCTATGCCCCATCCATCCTAATCTTTCATTGCCACATAAAGAATTACCTTGCTCAGCCAGTCAGTCTGGAATGGCTTTGTCCTCACTCTTTGCTGACCCTAGCTTATTTCTCTTTATCCTCCACACTTCAGCTTTCCTTTGAAAAGTTTCTGATTATCCTGAGTAGGGGTAGTAATAGTCCAGCTATAGATGTGCTACCAGAGAACCCTAAGAGTTCCTTTAGCTCTTAGATGATATGAAAAGCTTATTTAAAGACTTTTTTTTTAATTTGACAGAGAGACATGAGAGAGGAAACACAAGCAGGGGGAGAGGGAGAGGGAGAAGTAGGCTTCCTGCTGAGCAGAGCCTGACACAGGGGTTGATCCCAGAACCCTAGAATCATGACCAGAGCTCAAGGCAGAAGCTTAGTGACTGAGCCACCCAAGGACCCCATTGAGAAGTTTATTTAAACGTGTTCTGCCAGGAGACTGTAAATACCAGAAGGGCAGGAGACTCTCGGTGTTGCATATCCCGCACCCCCAAGTGCCTAGATGACACAAATTATTTGTTGACTAAATGATCACCCATTACCATAACTGAGGCCTTTCTCTCACCTGTGGAATACAGTTCCCTAACCTAAATGAACACTTACTTTTCTTCAACCCACACTTCCCCTCCATAGCAGTCTATAAGAATCAGTATTTTCTTCATCATTTGCTACAAGAGCATCAACTAAGAGCTAATACTCCAAAAGGTGAACTAAGATGGTTCCAACCCTGTAAGAATTTATAATCTAGAAAGAAAAGAACTGTAAAGTCAGTTGAAGTCCCAATTAGGAGTATAAAACGCTCTGGAATTTCCAAAAAAAAATAAATAAATAAATCCCATTATCCAGCTCCTTCCTCAAACTCTCAAAGTATGTACCACACTTTGCACTTAGTAGTTATATGCTAGCTTCAATTTGCTCACTTGTTTGAGATGTTAGCAGAGGGTACTATCTTACACCATACACTTTCATAGGGAAAAGAGAAAAGCATAGTGGTTGCAGCATAGCGAAGGGAGGGGTACGGACAGACTAGCTGATGATCTTGGTTCAATTAATTACAATTATTTAAATTAAATAAATTACAATTACTTAAATTACAATTAAGTAAAAATGAGTCTACATTAAACTTCCCTACTAAAATGTGATCTGTACAAATGGTCTTTTTTTTTCTTAAAGATCTTATTTACTTTGGGGCGCCTGGGTGGCTCAGTGGGTTAAAGCCTCTGCCTTCGGCTCAGGTCGTGATCCCAGGGTCCTGGGATCGAGTCCCGCATCGGGCTCTCTGCTCAGCAGGGAGGCTGCTTCTCCATCTCTCTCTGCCTACCTCTCTGCCTACTTGTGATTTCTGTCTGTCAAATAAATAAATAAAATCTTAAAGAAAAAAAAGATTTTATTTACTTTTTTGAGAGAGAGAGAATGAGAAAGGAAGGGAGGGCATGAAAGGGGTGGGAGGCAGAGGGAGAAACAGACTCCCTGCTGAGCAAGGAGCCTGATGCGGGACTCATGCCGGGACTTCAGTATCGTGACCTGAGCTGAAGGCAGTCGCTTAACCCACTGAGCCACCCAGGCACTCCTGTGCATATGATCTTATGAGTAACTTTTATGGGGGCGCCTGGGTGGCTCAGTGGGTTTAAGCCTCTGCCTTCAGCTGAGGTCATGATCCCAGGATGCTGGGATCAATCCTACAAGCGGCTCTCTGCTCAGCAGGGAGCCTGCTTATGATTTCTCTCTGTCAAATAAATAAATAAAATCTTTTTTAAAAAAGAGAGTAACTTTCATGGAGGTGCCTGTGTGGCTCAGTCGGTTAAAAATCTGCCTTTGGCTCAAGTCATGATCTTGCGGTCCTGGGATGGAGCCTGGCATGGGCTCCCTACTCAGCAGGGAGTCTGCTCCTCCCCCATTCTCTCCCCCTATTTGTGGGAACATGCACACATGTGGTCTCTTTTTGTATTTCTCTCAATTTAAATAAATAAAATATTTTTTAAAAAAAGAGTAACTTGTACGGACACAGAAAGCCATCAAAATTAGAAAGGGCTGGTCTCAGCAATATATTTAAATGAATTCTGAATTTTTATTTTATAAAAATAATATTTATAAAAATAAGCACTTTAAAAGCCTTATTTTTATCGCATCAAAGGGCACTCTCAACGGAGTGAAAAAAACTCACAAAAATCAGCAAATGTTTGCAAATCATGTATCTTCTAAGAGTCTAATATCCAAAATATATAAAGAACTCTTATAACTCAACAAAAAGACAATCCAATTTTTTAAATGGGCTAAAGATTTGGACAGCTGCATTTCTCCAAAGATAGACAGCCAATAAGCACATGAAAGACTGCTCAACATCATTAGTGATTAGCAAAATGTAAATCAAAACCATACTGAGAAAACACACCCACTAGGACAGTTATAAATTAAAACAAAAAAAGAAAGAAAAAAATTTACCAGTGTTGCAAATATACTGAGAAAATGGTATCTTCATATATAACTGATGGGAATGTAAAATAGTACAACCACTTTAGAAAAACTTGGCAATTCTTCAAGTTAAGAAAAAATTACCATTTGACCCTGCAAATCCACTCTTAGGTATATGCCCCAAAAGAGCTGACAACAGGTCTTCTCACAGAAATTTGTATGTGAATATTCACCACAATACTATTTACAATAAACTAAAGGTAGAAACCCAAATGTCCATCAAAAATGTGGTATTTCCATACAATGGATTCCATATGCTTCCATAAAAAGGAATGAAGTATTGATACCTGCCACAAGGTTGTAGCAGGTACGAACCTTGAAAACATTATGCCAAGTGAAAGAGGCCAGAAACAAAAGACTACATAGCATATGATTCCATTTATATAAAATATCCAGAATAGGTAAATCCATACAGAAAGTAGATTTATGACAGCCAGGGGCCGAGAGAAGGGGAGAATAGGAAGTGACAACCTAAAGGGTACTGAGTTTCTGTCTGAGGTGATGAAAAGTTCTGGAACTAGACAGTGGTGACAGTTGCACAATATCACGAATGTACAGCTGACCACTGAACAACACAGATTTGAACTGGACCAGTCATTTACATGCAGATTTTTTTTACAATACATACAGCACAGTACTGTAAATGTACTTTCTCTTCCTTATGATTTTAACATTTTTTCTCTATTTTATTGTAAGAATACAGTAAATAATACAGTAAATACAAGGTGTTTGTTACGTGACTACTTGTATTATTGTAAAGCTTCCAATCAACAGCTGGCTATTAATGCTTAAGTTTCAGGGAAGTCGACAGTTATACGAAGTTTTCGAAAGGGGGCAGGGGGAGGTGTCAGCACCCCACCCCCACACTGTTTAAGGATCAACTGTACGTGGTACACTGAATTGTAAAAATGGTAATTTTTATGTGCATTTTACCACAATTTTTTAAAAATTTAGGACAGTCTTGAAGCACCTGGGTGACTCAGTTGGTGGAGCATGCAACTCTTGATTTTGGGGTCATGAGTTCAAATCACACAGTAGGTACAGAGATTTCTCAAGAATTTAAAAAAAAATCTTTTTTTTTTTTTTTTAAGATTTTAAAAATTTATTTGACAGACAGAGATCACAAGTAGGCAGAGAGGCAGGCAGAGAGAGAGGAGGAAGCAGGCTCTCCGCTGAGCAGAGAGCCCAATGCGGGGCTCGATCCCAGGACCCTGGGATCATGACCTGAGCCAAAGGCAGACTCTTAACTGACCAAGCCACCCAGGCATCCCCCCGGCCAAAAAAAAAAAAATCCCTTAAAAAAATTTATGGCAGGGGCACCTGGGTGGTTCAGTGGGTTAAAGTCTCTGCCTTCAGCTCTGGTCATGACCCCAGGGTCCTAGGATCAAGCCCCACATCGGGCTCTCTGCTCAGCGGAGAGCCTGCTTCCCTTCCTCTCTCTCTCTGCCTACTTGTGATCTTTTTCTGTCAAGTAAATAAATAAATAAAATCTTTTAAAAAAATGAATGGCATTCTTGAAAAGATCAAATTATATGGGGGGGAAAGAAGCAGAAGTAATCAAGGGCTGAGAGTCGAAGCTGACTACAAAGGGACACCAGGAAATGTTCTGGGATGGAACTATTCTACAGCTTCACTGCAGTGGTCACATTTATATTACATGCATCTGTCAAAACTCAAAAGAACTATACAGCATGTAAATTATACCTCAATAAATCTGACTTTTAAAAAACTTTTTAGGGGCGCCTGGGTGGCTCAGTGGGTGAAGCCTCTGCCTTCGGCTCAGGTCATGATCTCAGGGTCCTCAGATTGAGTCCCACATCGAGCTCTCTGCTCAGCGGGGAGCCTGCTTCCCCCCCCTCCCTCTGCCTGCCTCTCTGCCTACCTGTGATCTCTCTCTCACGCAAATAAATAAATAAAATCTTTAAAAAAATAAGTAAAAATTAAAAAATAAAAAACTTTTAAAAAAGATTTTATTTATTTATTTAGAGAGAGTGTGTGCACAAGTGAGAGGGAGGAGCAGAGGGAGAGGGAAAAGCAGGCTCCCCATGGAGCAGGGAGCCCCATGAGAGTCTGGATCCCAGGACCTTGGAATCCCAGGACCTGAGCTGAAGGCAGACGCTTCACCAACTGAGCCACCCAGGCACCCCAATAAATCTTGACTTTAAAGGAAACAGATCTTCACAGTAAAGGTGTAAAAGATAAGGGAAATGCAGCTTATTTACTTTTAATATTCAGTATTTCAGGTCATACATTGCCTATAATATTTAACCATTCTAAAAGGAAAA
This sequence comes from Mellivora capensis, assembly GCA_004024625.1. Classification (NCBI taxonomy): domain Eukaryota; kingdom Metazoa; phylum Chordata; class Mammalia; order Carnivora; family Mustelidae; genus Mellivora; species Mellivora capensis. The sequence continues at coordinate 3,778 of PISX010005670.1, read as the reverse complement.
GCAAAACGTGGCACGAGGTTTAAGTCACTGTGCTTTCCAATGAAACCAAAGACTGTTAGCATCTGAATTAATTAATCAGGCCTAAGGGCTGTAACGTAAAGCTCAGAAAGGATTAACCTAGCCAAAGTACAGAAAGAAACAAAACAGCCCTTTTTTCAGTAAAAGATAACTGTTACCAACATTAATAGTAAAAAATTCTAAATTCCTCGCAAAACAGCAATTTCACTCTATCCATGCCTGAGAAATACATAAGATAGTCCCTATAGCACTTTATTTTTTAAAGAAAGAAATGCACAAAAAGAAATGCACTATAAATTCTTAATATTTTAGGGGCACCTGGGTGGCTCAGTGGGTTAAAGCCTCTGCCTTCAGCTCAGGTCATGATCCCAGGGTCCTGGGATCGAGCCCCACATTGGGCTCTCTGCTCAGCAGGGAGCCCGCTTCCCTCTCTCTCTTTCTCTCTGCCTGCCTCTGCCTGCTTGTGATCTCTGTCAAATAAATAAAGTCTTTTTAAAAAAATTCTTAATATTTTATTGCTTACCCATTTTGATGGCTTTCAAAATTGTTCTTATTAATTCTTATTAACTGACCACTGAGACAGCACAAGAACATTGTTGTAGAAAAAGTCAAACCTCTAAAGTGGGTAAAATCAGAAAATCACTGGCTGAGACAGAGACACGAGAAATCTACTGCTAATTTAAGTATACCAAGGTTCTGTACTTCAACTAGCATAAATCCCTACGTTACCAGGTATTAAGAATATTTGCAGTTATAAAAACTGGTATGCTTTCAATCTCCAATACAAATGTGAATTCAGGATTCAGTATTAACAGAAATAATGTTGTTTATGTTAAATAATAGTTCACCTAAAGGCTCCTAAATCTAAGGCATTATGTTAATTTGACTCACTTTCTCCTGGCCTTTATTTTTAACCTAAGCTAGCGGAGTGCCTTAAAAAGAAACCCTGCTTGAGCTCCCATTTGTATCGCTTATCCTCCTCTTTTGTCAGCAAGTCCTGGAAGTACTTTAGAAACATCCCATTCAGCCTGGAAAATTGCCAAGATTGAAAGGAAATCTCTTACTCCATGACCTCCCTAGCAGAGAAAGGACAAAAAGACAAAGTCTACAAAGAAACCTGTCCACCTCTTCACCCACAACCGCCCCCCCCCAGGTTCTCCAGTTAAATGCCAAACATAGACCCCACCTAGGACAGAGAAGGTTAGAGACGAATGATCACTAACAGTTTACTATAGAAATCCCAAAAGGAAGAGTCTTGAAACCAAACTGGGACTCAGTAAGCAAGGAAAGGCAGAGTGTTTTAGCAGTATAAAAACACGCACAACCATCTTTTAAAAAGTCCTGAAAATAGGCAAATACTGTAGAGTTATTCAGATAAAGCTCCTCTAATAGACTCAAACATATCCCCAAGGGACTGACATGCTTGTGAGATTCTCCAAAAATTACATTAAATCTTCCCTTTAAAAATAATCCTAAAAGGCACTATAGTTTCTTTCAAATACAAAGGTACTATGTAACAGGTAAACATCATTACAATTTTTTGAGGTGACACTGTCAAGAAAAATGACATGGTTGCCAAGAATCACTTACTTGTAATACGTTAAGAAAAAACAAATATTATGCAATTTAGACATACATACTTTTAAAGAAAAGTATTATCAAGTTAGACACAACTGCCACAATGGTAGAATATATCCCACAAATCTTGGGCATAGTCAAGCTTTTAGGGTATCAAAAGAGCAATATTCTACCATGCAGCCCTTGACATGCAAAGTATCTTAAATATGATAGCAATTATGGAAAAGACACTTACTGAATTTCATATTCCACACCAGTAAATTCCTTTTTTTTTTTTTTTTTTAAAGATTTTACTTACTCATTTGACCGAGAGAGCACAGATGGGCACGAGGAGGGGAAGCCACAGGCAGAGGGAGAGGGGGAAGCAAGGAACCCATCGAGCAAAGAGCCTGACGCAGGGCATGATCCTAGGACCCCGGGATCATGACCTGAACAGAAGGCAAACACAACCTGCTGAGCCATCCCGATACCCCTCCATACTAGTAATTCTTAAGATGAGGAAGAAACTAACAGAAATATCTTCAGGACATTCTCAAATTATACACATGACCTCTGCCCCAATCCTCTTAAAAAATAAATCTTAAAGAAGAATCTAAAACAAACAAACAAAAAAACCCTTTGTTTTATTTCTAACTTTACCAACATTGTACTGAGACAACGGGTGGACTTTTAAATAGACTCTGATTCCTTTCAACACCCCCTGTAACACCTGTAAGACCCAGCTCCTTAGGTCTCCTGGTGTACTACGATGGTAAAGAACATACTACCTGTAATCAGAGGAATACATATGGTAAACTCTCCTCCTTAAGCACTGGGACCTTTGTTTTAGGGGTTATCTTGAAATAACCACTTCCTACTATTTAAATATAAATAAACAGAAAGATCTCATAAGTAAATCTCAAAAGATATGGCCTCCTAAATCAATCAGCTGGGAAAGGAAGATTACTTTTCAAATTAATCACACTATTCTTTTAACTGTAGGAAAATTCATTAAAAGAAGACAGATTTGGTTACTGAAACATAATAGCAAGCAGCAGTCAAGTGCTGGGAAACAGTGTTCCCACTGTGCTCAGCAGTAACAAGAAATATACTGAGGTATTTAAAAGTATTTAGCCTTGGGGCACCTGGCTGGTTCAGTTGGTGGAGACTGCAACTCTTGATATCAAGGTTGTGGGTTCCAGTCCCACACTGGGTAGAGATTACTTTAAAAAAAAAAAAAGAAAGAAAGAAAAGAAATTAAGGGGCGCCTAGGTGGCTCAGTTGGTTGGACGACAACTGCCTTCGGCTCAGGTCATGATCCTGGAGTCCTGGGATGGAGTCCCAGGATCAAGTCCCGCATCCGGCTCACAGCTCAGTGGGGTGTCTGCTTCTCCCTCTGACTCTCCCCACTCTCCTGTAGTCTCTCTCAAATAAATAGATAAAATCTTCAAAAGAAATTTTAAGACCAAAATAAAAATAACTATTTAATCTTAAGTTTAAGAAAGCTATGAAGCAGTACAAAATCATCACTTAAGCCACTTTAAACCCACAAGGTCTTTACAAACTGTATCTTTTTATTGTCAGATTTTATACTAAACACACCTAAATCAGATTGATTTAAGTGGTTTAAAAATAGAAATTTTCATAATTCTCTTTTACAAGAAGAGAGAAAAATCAATGTTTCTAGATATGAAGTTTCTTAGGAGACAGCATTTACTTATTTTGAGTAAATTTTTAGTGCCATAATTTAAACTAGTACCAAAATCTCATGATAGCTTAATACTGTATACATTCTCATAATGGCATAAAATTTCATTAACTCCTACCTTTGTTCAGAAGATACATGTGGTTTTCTTTTTTAAGTACTTGAAACTATTACACTAGCAGAGTATATCTTTTCTATGATCCCATGATCCATCCTCTCTACTCCCTTTTTTTTTTTAAAGAATTCTGATTTTTTTAAGATTTTATTTCTTTATTTGAGAGAGAGAGAACATGAGAGAGTGAAGGGGAGAGGGAGAAGCAGACTCCCCGCTGAACAGGGATCCCCATGTGGGGCTAGATCCCATAACCTCAAGATCATGGCCTGAAGCGAAGGTAGGTGCTTAATCAACTAAGCCACCCTGGCGCCTCCCCTCCACTCCCTTTAAAACAATAATACCAGACAATGGAGGGAGCAATGTAGCATTCAACTGGAATTCTT